>OX632364.1:12954585-12957085 GCA_951751655.1 Ophion costatus
GCTGTGTGTGTGTGTGTGTGTGTGTGTGTGTGTGTGTGTGTGTGTGTGTGTGTGTGTGTGTGTGTGTGTGTGTGTGTGTGTGTGTGTGTGTGTGTGTGTGTGTGTGTGTGTGTGTGTGTGTGTGTGTGTGTGTGTGTGTGTGTGTGTGTGTGTGTGTGTGTGTGTGTGTGTGTGTGTGTGTGTGTGTGTGTGTGTGTGTGTGTGTGTGTGTGTGTGTGTGTGTGTGTGTGTGTGTGTGTGTGTGTGTGTGTGTGTGTGTGTGTGTGTGTGTGTGTGTGTGTGTGTGTGTGTGTGTGTGTGTGTGTGTGTGTGTGTGTGTGTGTGTGTGTGTGTGTGTGTGTGTGTGTGTGTGTGTGTGTGTGTGTGTGTGTGTGTGTGTGTGTGTGTGTGTGTGTGTGTGTGTGTGTGTGTGTGTGTGTGTGTGTGTGTGTGTGTGTGTGTGTGTGTGTGTGTGTGTGTGTGTGTGTGTGTGTGTGTGTGTGTGTGTGTGTGTGTGTGTGTGTGTGTGTGTGTGTGTGTGTGTGTGTGTGTGTGTGTGTGTGTGTGTGTGTGTGTGTGTGTGTGTGTGTGTGTGTGTGTGTGTGTGTGTGTGTGTGTGTGTGTGTGTGTGTGTGTGTGTGTGTGTGTGTGTGTGTGTGTGTGTGTGTGTGTGTGTGTGTGTGTGTGTGTGTGTGTGTGTGTGTGTGTGTGTGTGTGTGTGTGTGTGTGTGTGTGTGTGTGTGTGTGTGTGTGTGTGTGTGTGTGTGTGTGTGTGTGTGTGTGTGTGTGTGTGTGTGTGTGTGTGTGTGTGTGTGTGTGTGTGTGTGTGTGTGTGTGTGTGTGTGTGTGTGTGTGTGTGTGTGTGTGTGTGTGTGTGTGTGTGTGTGTGTGTGTGTGTGTGTGTGTGTGTGTGTGTGTGTGTGTGTGTGTGTGTGTGTGTGTGTGTGTGTGTGTGTGTGTGTGTGTGTGTGTGTGTGTGTGTGTGTGTGTGTGTGTGTGTGTGTGTGTGTGTGTGTGTGTGTGTGTGTGTGTGTGTGTGTGTGTGTGTGTGTGTGTGTGTGTGTGTGTGTGTGTGTGTGTGTGTGTGTGTGTGTGTGTGTGTGTGTGTGTGTGTGTGTGTGTGTGTGTGTGTGTGTGTGTGTGTGTGTGTGTGTGTGTGTGTGTGTGTGTGTGTGTGTGTGTGTGTGTGTGTGTGTGTGTGTGTGTGTGTGTGTGTGTGTGTGTGTGTGTGTGTGTGTGTGTGTGTGTGTGTGTGTGTGTGTGTGTGTGTGTGTGTGTGTGTGTGTGTGTGTGTGTGTGTGTGTGTGTGTGTGTGTGTGTGTGTGTGTGTGTGTGTGTGTGTGTGTGTGTGTGTGTGTGTGTGTGTGTGTGTGTGTGTGTGTGTGTGTGTGTGTGTGTGTGTGTGTGTGTGTGTGTGTGTGTGTGTGTGTGTGTGTGTGTGTGTGTGTGTGTGTGTGTGTGTGTGTGTGTGTGTGTGTGTGTGTGTGTGTGTGTGTGTGTGTGTGTGTGTGTGTGTGTGTGTGTGTGTGTGTGTGTGTGTGTGTGTGTGTGTGTGTGTGTGTGTGTGTGTGTGTGTGTGTGTGTGTGTGTGTGTGTGTGTGTGTGTGTGTGTGTGTGTGTGTGTGTGTGTGTGTGTGTGTGTGTGTGTGTGTGTGTGTGTGTGTGTGTGTGTGTGTGTGTGTGTGTGTGTGTGTGTGTGTGTGTGTGTGTGTGTGTGTGTGTGTGTGTGTGTGTGTGTGTGTGTGTGTGTGTGTGTGTGTGTGTGTGTGTGTGTGTGTGTGTGTGTGTGTGTGTGTGTGTGTGTGTGTGTGTGTGTGTGTGTGTGTGTGTGTGTGTGTGTGTGTGTGTGTGTGTGTGTGTGTGTGTGTGTGTGTGTGTGTTTCTACCCATCGTGATCAAAGTTCGTCAAGGATTTAAAGAAACACGTTTTTGGGCCTGAAAATGGCACAAACGCTATTAAAATGGAAAAAAACTATTTTTCATCGATTTTCCTCCAAAATTTTCTCATGAAATATCGTCCAAATTTGAAAACAAAATTTTCAACAAAAAAATTTGATTCTTTTTTTGTTCAAGTGGTCATATATTCGAAAATACAACATTGAGCGGCTTGCCGTGAGACATTTAGTCTAATTGTCCCTACCACCGGCATTTGCGTGAGCCGAAGCGTAGGAGGTTGCATGGCTGAGTCTGTTGCAGACCATTCGCGTTACCGAGAATACACCACGTGGTAGTTGGCTGTCTAGCATTCCTGGCCCTGAGAAGGGCCGTTTTGTGTGTGTGTGTGTGTGTGTGTGTGTGTGTGTGTGTGGGCGCGCGTGCGGGTATGTGTGTGGGTGCGTGTGCGTGTGTGTGTGTGTGTGTGCTTGTGCGGGCGTATGGAACACTCACAAGGATTAGGTCTCTGCGGTTCGTAACTACCGCAGTATTTTTTTACTCCAAACCCTCCTTGTAAGTGTACTCCGATCCCTTTCTATAAATGTTCAAATATCCCTCCATTCATGTTTAAACATGCCTGAACTCT
>OX632364.1:12962085-13010131 GCA_951751655.1 Ophion costatus
GATAACTCCAATAATTTTGGCATTGCCGCGTAGTTTATCGCAGTAGGGAACGTATGATCTTCTGGCAAATTGGGTAAAGCATCAGTCAAGTAGTTTGTCAATTGTCGTATGTCACTCAGTAATGATTCTACAATGAGGCTTACGGCCGTCATTCGTTCATCCAGTTGTTGCCGGGTGTTTTGGTTGGTGTACTCGTTGATCACCCTTTATTCGATCTGTCTCACGAGAGCTTGTAGCATCTTTCGGTTGTTTTCTAAACGGATTGATGATCGATTAAAAAGATCTATTGTTGATTCCAAAATTTGCACGGTTCCCTTTAAGGCGTCTTCTACTGTTTTTTGCTTTTGATTTATTTAGTCTATTTCGTTGCTAATTTCGGATGCGTCTTGTGCATCTTTATTTCCTGAGGTTGCTTCTATTATTCCCCCAATCCGTCTATCAAACCTCGTCGATAGCGAATTTTGTTAACTCCTGTAAGGTTGTATGCAGCTTGTACTTAGCTGTTAACTGTATCGACCATGCAAGTCGTTGTTTTGTTTGCCATATGACAGAGCAAGTTGGCCCGAAGGTCTTGAGCGCATAGGTCTACTATTTTTTTCATGGCTCGGTGATCTGCGCTTCCTGTTTCCCTATTCCACGTAGATCCATTTTACTGCTAATTTCCACACATCGCTGGTTACTGACATGGTCCCGATTTCCTCATAGAAAATTCTGGGTGAAACCGTAAACTTTTCTATCCGGTATGGTTTTTCCGGCATATCAGCCTGGGCTTGACCCTCGGGGCAGAGGTAGTATTCTGCGAAAATAATTCGCGGAGTTAAATCTTTCGGACCTTTCGTTGGGGGGGGGGGGGGGATTCATATATACGTATAAATATATACACATAGATGTATGAGTTTATCTTTAGAGTTTTAATTCTTTTTCATTGAAGGCTTTTAACTCGGGCTCGTTGCTAAGTCCTGAGTTTATTGCCCCTTCTTTTCTTCATAAATTTTTTGTTTCTGCACATTTTGCGTTTTCGTGCTTCGATCAGGTCGCTCGTTCAATGCTTGAACGGCGACGTTTTCATTATTACTTCGACTTTCGACGGGAATTAACGATTCATCGGTACGTTTAATACTTCCGTTCTCTCTTTGCGTACATTTTTCCACGTTCTTTTCATTATAATTTTGTTGTTCTTCCCTTTTTTTTCTGAAAATTATAATGAATTATTCGCGGTACGAAGGGGAGACGGTGGTTTTCGGAGCTGAGGAGGATGGCCTGGAGTTCGACGTGGTAAGTAGAGAAATTCTCACTCCTTTTTCGTTTATCGGAAAAAAATCCCTTCCTATTAATGTATTTTTCTTTTCTATCTTTTTGTTCGGAAAATCCGTTGGCGCGCTCAAGAGAGAGCCTCCCACAATGCTCACGCGCGGCAGCACCTCTCGAGTGCGCTGCGACGCTCTCGTCGTGCGGGCGGAGGTTGGGGGTCGGCCATCTTGAGCCGGCATTCTTGTTCCGGTCGTGCCACGTGTAACATCGTACACGTCGTATTCAAAGTGTAAGGCCTCAGCCGCACTCACCGTAGTTTAATGTAAAATAATCTCACTCATCCCAATCACGTAGCGATTGCTCGCACGGGCGGCAATCTGCATAAAACCTCAGTGCATCATCATTGTTCGAACTCATCCTCTCAACACGTGGTCGAGCCGAGGCCACGTGAACATTGTGCACTCGTGGGGCAACTCGATCGGTAGCGAGACAAATCAATAATATTCGTCTCGCAATCACGGTCGTGCATTACGCTCACTCATGTGAACTCATCTCATCTCAACTCGTGTGTGAATAAAGTTTCAATTATCAGTGACTCTCAACAAGCGCGTGTGTCCGCCATTTTATTTACCATACCTGTCGCAATCCCTTTCCACCGGCAACTCAAACGTCAATCTCAAACACTTTTCCTTTTTAGAATGCGCGGACTCCAAAACGAACGCGGTCCGCCTCAAAGGGGTGATGGCGGCGCACAGTGGGAGGGAATCCCAAAAAGCTGGCCCAAGCGTCAAAAACCAAGGTTTTCAACCAACCGTTCTCTAGGCGTAGGTATATTTCTCGTCCCTGTAGGATCAGTTCGAATGTGACCGTTACACGAGTCTCATTGAATTACCGAATTTGTCGCGAGCCATAGGCTACAGAAAAACCACAATATGATCGTGAAAAATAGTGAAATTGGAAAAGTGTAAAATGGATTCTCTTCGTGAAGGTATGTAGAATGGAATACAATTTACATAATTGCAAAATTGTTATTCTGAAAAAAGTTATTCGTTTTGAATTGAGGGTATCTTTTTGGGAAAACGCAAACGAAAAGTAAACTTTCAGGCAGACATAGCTTTATCACTTGTTCTCGCTCGTTCTTGGGAATATTTTTTTATTGAATTGCTTATAAACTAACGAAAAAAAGCGTAGTCGACGAACTTGCGCATTTTTGCGCGACCGGAGATATGATTTTTTTTCTGAAGCCGTGCAAATTCCGATGTGGTATTTTGATATAAGGGGGTTTTCGGGGTCGCTGATTTACATATTATTTCTTAACTTCTTTCATTATTAGTTATTTGTTAACGATAAATATACATATGATTGCATAAATTATTGCATATTAATTATTATTACATAAATTATTGCATACATTGAATAAAACATAGTAAAATATGTCACAATATAGTAGTGTTACAGTAAAGTGAGATCTTTTGTTTTCGTTCGCTGTTGATTCAATTCACGGGCTAGCTTCGGCTCCGAGGGATGTAATCCCATATTATTCACTGATTTCAGGAACTGCAGCCATTAGAGAAGCACAGCAAGTGACAGGGAAAGAGATATTCCGCATCATTAAAAATACTCTTGCTTCCCAAACAGTGGATGATGCAGCTCTCATTCTCGAAGCGCACGTCTCGTACCAGTTAGGCCATGCATTCTTTATGACTGAAGAAGGGAAAAAAATGTCTTTTATATTTTTTACAAACTATGTGCCATGTGGAAAAAGGCCTCCCGGAAGGAACAGAGGTTATGCGAGAAGAATGCGGAATGGTTCAGCATTCAATTCATCTTATCTCAGGACGGAGCTTCTCAAAGTACTTCGGAGTCAAAAGCAATCGGTGGTCGAGCTTCTACAAGTTTTTCGGATAGTAGTGGCAGATCAAAACGGCGAAAAACAGAAAAACTGCGCGAAAAATATAATTCAGAGGAATTCGCCTTTGCTACGCAGATGAGCCTCTGTGCAAGCGGTAAGGTTCACGCTGCGCAGGTATTGAAGAACATTACAATGGGGAGTCCCTCCAAAGCATCATCTTACCTGTCGTCTTTGAACACCGTTAGAGAAAGGATAATGACGCTTGAAGAACCATTGTCAGTTTTTGTAGAAGGTAGATGATCGAAAAATCAATATTTAGTGCTAAGAGCAGGCTGCAAATTAGTTAATAGTCGTGCTTTTCCGTCGTATAACGTACTTCGAGAAGCTGAAAATTCTGGTTATCCACCGATAAAAACAATTACATACACAGAGAAACGAGCAGTGATAGAACTTAAAGCATTAGTAGACCAAACAGTAAAACGAATCGTTTTAGCGCATGGAAGTGGCATTCAAAATATATCAAACGTTGATTTGGGTAAAATGACTCTTATTTGTAAGTGAGGTTGTGATGGAACTGCATGTCAGAGTGTATAAGCAAAAATTCACCGGTGATGATGTCACATTTACAGACGCGAGTATTTTCTTTATGTCATTAGTTCCACTGCAACTTTTAAGTATAAATGAACAAAACGAAAAATATGTTGTCTGGCAAAACCCTAGGCCTTCGTCTCCGCGATACTGTCGACCAATTAAAATAAAATTTCTGAAATAAACTGCGAATACAACGAAAGCCGAAACGCAATATGTACAAAATCAAGTTAAAAATCTTGTTCCATTTTCACACATAGTTAAGGAAAATGTATAAAAGTAAATTATAACATTGTCCTGACCACGGTAGACGGGAAAGTCTGTAATGCAGTGGCGGACAATGTAGCGACTCAACGCTTCTCTATCTTTGCAAAGCTACATCAAAAGATTTTTATGACCTCGATCAAATGTTGAAGCTCGAAGTTATCGACGATTATTTGAACTTGGGTATTTCTTCGTTGCATTCATGGATACGCTGTGCTGTATCCGCAAATTTCCGCAATACAACGAAACGACCGATCGATCGAGAAAGTGTTTGCGAAACGGCATTCCGGACCGTTTACCATTCTCCTTGCGAAAGAGTCACACTTTCGCCAAAATGCAAGCATCAAAATTACACTTTGCCACACGTCCTGACCAAGCATCGGATGATGTGTGATGTAGCGTAAATTGCGACAATTAGAGTCGACAATTAAGAGAAGCTACTAGGGAGCAGTCAGTCCTTGGTTGGTTTTTGAACGGTTCGGTCCTAAGGTACGACCGACACACTGTCAATTCGATTATAATACCAGCTCAGTAATAAACTTATATTTCTATTCAACGAACTTGAGTTCCAACTCTTAATTTCGCAACGGTCCCAAAAATACCTATTCCGGGTTCTTGAGCCGGGGATACAACATTGGTGGCAGCGGTGGGATTTACCGAAAAGTCCGTTCGTTGTGCGTGGACACGCACAACAACCACTCAAGCACCATACGGGAGTGACCGAGTCAACCCGTGTGCTAGAGCGAGCCAGCCCGACCGAGTAGGAAGAGGAATCCAGAGGAAAGGGTACAGCCAAGCAGAGCTAATCCCAGAAAACCTGGATCCCGAGGATCAACGGAAGAAGGACTCAACAATCAGAAAAATCGTAGAAGCAGACTACGAAACCGACGAACGAAAACCACGACGATCAGCAGATCATCTATCAGCATGCATCTTGCGATCATCTACCTGTAAGTGACGGAACATTTCATAAATAAAACTCCAAAGCCAAAGAATTCGTCTATGTCGAACGAAGAAAAGCAGACCGGTATCGATTGCCCGGTAGAGACGAACTATTGCGATCTTTAGATTCGTGTTTTAACACTGTCGTAATTTACGATGGTGAAAGTGATTTAGGCTGAAAGCGTCGTAGGGAAAACCCAAGCACAGAAAAACTAGATTTCACTCCCGCCACGTACGCGAAATATTTAAATCCGAAACGTCTGCATAATCAGCCTTTGGACCGTAATTCGTCGGACGCGTCGTCCAGTGCTGACGAAACATTTAATCCCGTTAAAACTGAAAGAAATCACGAATTAAATCGCCAAGATTTTACGTTATTCAATCAACGGATAGTAACTATGACTGAACACCACGATTATATGTCAATGAAAGAGGCTCGAATGAGCATCCCCGTATTTGACGCCTCCAAACCGGAGGTTGTTACAGATTTTATACGAGCAATAAAATCAGCGTCGACTCGAGTCCGTCCCGAAAATGTCGCGGATTTATTAGAAGTTATATTGCATCACAAATTACAAGGCAAGCCCGCGGCAGACCTACGTTACAAAGCCGTAGAGACGTTCGACGATTTGCTGACGTTATTAACACGAGGCGAAGCGAACAGTCCTCGCGCTACAAATTGAATTTAAGGGGTGAAATGCAGTGAGAGGCGTGAAAAAACGAACATTTTAAATAATTTTTTTTATAGTGATTAAGTTTGATTTAGAATAGTCGTAACATAAACTTTATATGTTATATTTCAACTTGACTTGTACAATTTTTGAAAGAAAAATATTGATTATTTATAAAAATATCGCCATCTTTGTCGGACCGCGTTCGGCATGTAGTGCTTTGCGGTGACCATAGAAAAATTTTACTGGATCATCTGGAGTCGCAAAAACAAAAAAAAATCATTAGTTTAATCATAAATCTAGTCCTTAATCAAAGCTTTTTAAAAACAATTAACACAATGGCGGCTTCCGACAGATAACTTTCGATTTTCGCCCAAAAAATCGCTCGTTTACTGTTTAAAAAAAATATAAAATTTCAACAAAAATGAAAATCCTCGATTAAGGACTAGTTTTTAATGCTATCGATAAGCACACCAAATTTCATCAAGATTCATCGAGTGGTTTTTGAATTATAGTGGTCGCCGACTTGAAAAACATAGTTTCGTGAAAACCGCGTTTAAAGTTTTTCGATGTGGATACGGGATGACATGTTCGTAAAATGTTGAGCTCGATGGATGGAGCTAAACTTTTTTTATGTATTAAGTTGATAAAAAAGTGTTGTCGCAAAAATTTTAAAAGTGTTTTTTTACGTATTGACGCAATATGACATCGATCTATGTCGAGAATATTCTAGATTGTTTTCTACTCTTCCGCGTGACAGGGTATAAAAGGACGAGCGCGCGTTCTAGTGGACAGAAATGGCTTCGATCTCGCAGGAGCAACTTCAAGCGATCATATTTTACGAGTGGCGGCGCGGCACGAACGCAAGCATAACTGCTAAAAATATTCAGGATGCATTCAGCGAGAACGTAGTTTCTCATCGAACAGTCCAGCGTTGGTTCAATCGTTTTAAATCTGGAGACACAAGCCTTAGAGATAAGGAACGTTCCGGACGACCGTCGACCATCGATGAAGACGCATTACTCAGCTGCATCAAAGAAAAACCGGAAACAAGTACGCACGAGCTAGCGAGAGAACTTGGCTGCACACAACCGTCGATAGTAAATCACTTACACAACTTGGGATATAGGAAGGTTCTCGCTCAATGGATACCACACCGTCTCACCGACGCCAATAAGAACTGCCGCGTGACCATCTGTCAGTCTCTCCTGCTACGTCATCATCGCAAGGAGTTTTTAAAAGATGTGACGGGAGATGAAAGCTGGGTCTTGTATGATAACAGAACGCGTCTAGCCTACTGGTTTCCTATCGGAGAAAAACGGCCACACCAACCGAAACCTGATCGTCACTCACAAAAGATTTTGTTGTGCTGTTTCTGGGACGCAAAGGGAATGCTGTTTCACAATTTTCTCCCTGTAGGCAAGACGATCTCCTCTACACGATACATCGAGAATCTCCAGGAATTGGCAAAAGCTATCAGAGAAAAACGGCCAAGACGCGTGACTGTGCACCTTCTCCACGACAACGCGAGACCCCATGTCGCAAAGGAAACCCACAAAACAATCACTGAGCTTCACTGGAATACCGTTCCTCATCCACCATACTCTCCCGACATCGCGCCATCGGACTACCATTTGTTCAGACATTTGAAGGCATATTTGAGCAACAAAACTTTCAAAAACGTCGACGATCTCAGAAGGAATGTTTCAAATTTCTTTGAGTCCCAGTCGCCGCAGTTTTCGGCAAAGGGAATGAATGAGTTGCCAACTAAATGGTCGAGTGTCATAGGAACCGATGGCGAATATATTGTTGATTAGAAATGTTTTGTATAAGATATATAAATATATAAATTGTATTGAAATTATTGCGACAAAACTTTTTTATCAACCCAATGTTTTGATTCGCTGAATCCGAATATCTCAATTTTTTACCGAAAAGTCGAGCATTCAATTGTTTATAGCCAATTGTTAAAACAATTTTTCAAAAAATTAAAGTTTTTTGGGATGAATTATTTTTTTTGTTGACATTTTTGGTAATTTTAAAACGAAAGTACTAGGTGCCAACTAAGTTCCCGGGTTTCACACATGGATGGCGCTAGCGACACATGTAGTCGGCATCCAGGTCTGAAATTGGATGTCTTTATAGTTTGAACATCTGTTAGAAATACTCGGTCGTAATATAAACAAATATCGCAACACAACGACCTTTTTTCTAACCTCGAAAATGTCAAAGTTTGTGCTAAATAAACAGCATTTGCGGGAAGCATCGAAAATCGAAGAGCGACTTCCGAAATTTTGCTTGTGCGGCAGAACAGAAAGAGTTTCCTGCATCGAATTGTTACTGGTGATGAAAAACGGATATATTTCGAGAATTCCAAACGCAGAGAATGGTGGCTTTCACTCGGCGAAGCGTCAACATCGACGGCACGGCCAAATCGCTTCGGAAAACGACAATGCTCTGCGTTTGGTGGGACCAGAAAGGAATCGTGTACTATGAGCTGCTGAAACCCGGCGAAACTGTCAATGGGCATCGCCACCGACAACAACTAATCAATTTGAACCCCGCATTGCACAAAAGCGGCCAGAATGAGACACGAGACACGAACGTGTGATATTGCAGCACGACACCGCTCCGTGCCATCGCAGTTCCATCGTCCAGGACACCATGAAAATACTGAAATGGGATCTGCTACTGCACCCGCCCTATTCGCCAGACCTGGCCCCTTCAGACTATCACTTGTTCCGGTCGATGGCGCATGGCTTGGGTGGGCTACTCTTGGCCAATTACGATGCAGTACAAAATTGGTTGGACAAGTGGTTTCAGTCCAAAGACGCGTCTTTTTATTGTCGCGGTATTTATGTATTGCCAGAGAGATGGCAAAAATGTGTAAATGGCGAGGGACACTACTTCGAATGAACCATTTTTTGTACTTGTCTTGAAATTTTCGATTTTTTATTGGTCAAAAAACCCGGAGACTTAGTTACGCGCCTAGTATAGAATGTAATAGGGGGGTTTCAACCGGTTGCTTGCAGCTGCCATCCGCTACCTGCCATGGGGACCCGACGCCCGTTCACCAATTGTGGGATATTCGGGAAACTATTAATCGGATTGACTTAACATTTTCAGGGAATATTTTCGAATTATCATACTTCAAGAAAATGTTTAAAAAAATCTATTTTTTTGAAAATTCTGTCTACATCTCACCCCTTACTTACTGTAGACAAAAACATGAAGAGACTGTACAAGCTTATGCAAACAGCGTCGAATCCATAATGATGGATTTAATCACGGGTTACACGCCCAGGGTCAATTCAGAATCTGGTCGACGAGCAATCGAACAGTTAATTAGGCATTTTGCCCTAAATAATTTCGAACATGAACTTCGCACGGACCTACAGTCAATAGTGAGGTCACGAGGGTACCAGGAGTCGGGGAAGCAATCCGAAGAACAATCGAAGAGGAAAAATCGGTCGGAGGAACCAAAACAATCGCGAAGAGCGTTTCCCACCGTAGCGGACAGTCCGCACGGTCCCACGTCCACGAGAGGCGAAAATCGTTCCCATTCCAAAGGCCCCGCGTCGCATCAGACGCATACACAAGCGCGTTATAGCTTGCCGGTACTAACGAAAACCATTAACCAAGCAGAAATAATTAGCAATTATTGCAAAAGACCGGGTCACGGATACAATGACTGTAGGAGACGGCCAGGATGGCAAGGCCCGACTAATCACCATAAGCGGTACAATTACGTACCAAACAATAATTTCCCAAGAAAACAAAATGAATATAGGCCAAATAAAAAACCCAAGAAAATACGCCCAAAAGAACCGTCAGTTCGCTAGCAGTCGGCGTTCTTTCCATAGAGAAAGAAACAAATAGCGTTCAAGTGAACGAGAAAAATTATCACAAAGAAAAATAATGGACATTCTACTTGGAAAGCCATATGTACACAATGGCAAGGCACCAAGAAGAATTTTGCACGTCAGCGCTCAGCTGTCGCGAGTATACGCCAGTGACCTAAATATAGCGTCAAAGCAGGCTCGCCACAAAATGGTGACGCTCCGTTGTGACCCAGGGGCCTAGTGCAGCATTGTAAAGGTGAATGAGTTGGGTCCAGAAACACCCATCGGGGACGAGATAATAGAACTTCACGGCCTCGGGGGCAAGGCGTTCCGCACGCTCTGCACAGCTGAGCTGAAACTGGACACCCCCACCGCTGTCATAACACACACGATCAACGTGGTCGGCAAGGAAGTACCGTTAGCAGTAAACGGACTCCTTGGAATAGACTAGATAGTCGAAAAGGGAATAAACATACTAAGAGGAAAAAATGATAGAAACTAAAGGGCACAAAATACCGTTTGTACACGACACAAAATATTTGAAAATACCTGCCCGCACAGAATGTATAGTGCAGGCGAGGACGAATGGGAAAAAGGCCAAGGGGTCACAGGGGAACTTAAAATTCAAAATGGAGTCACGTTGGGATGAGCCATCGTAAAAGCAGAGGCAAAGACTTGGCCTGTGATAATTATGAACGTGCTCGAGAAAGAGCACATTATCAAAAGACCTACGGTCGATCTAGAGAAGATGGAAGTGGACAAGCTTGGCCAGGGAAAAGAAAAATGGGATAAAAGAAAGAAAGAAGAGGAAATGTGTAAGGACGCCGAAAAACCGCGAAATTGCGAATTAAAAGGATAGAAAAATTATGACTAGAAATAAAAACGAACGCGCATCTGAACTCTGAGGAGGAAAAATATTTACGAAAAATATGTAAAGAGTTCTCCGACGTATTCAACCTGGGAGGGGAACTACTGGGCTGTACAAAAGCAGTCGAGCATCGAATCCTACTCAAAGCCGGGATTATGCCAATAAAGGTGCGACACTTCGGGACAAAAATGCGGAAATTCAACGCCAGGCGCAAAAAATGCTGGAGGGAGACATAATCCGCCCTAGCACGAGCCCATCGAATGCTCCATTGCTCGTAGTACCGAAAAACCCGTATGCGGACAGTAATATCCGAAAATGGGTGATCGCTGATTTCCGAAAACTTATCGAGGTCACTGAAGGCGACTCGTACCCACTGCCCAATATTACAGAGATACTGGACCAGTTGGGGAATGCCAAATACTCACGACCTGGGACCTCGCCTCGGGATTTCACCAAATTCCGATGGCCGAAGAGGACAGACCGAAAATGGCGTTTTCTACGCCAATGGGGCATTACGTATATAATCGAATGCCGTTCGGTGTAAAGAATGCATCTCCTAAGTTCCAAATATTAATGGGCGTAGTATTGGCGGGCTTGCAAGGCCTGAAATGCTACGTATATTTGGACGACATCGTGGTACGCGGAGCCTTACTAGCCGAGCACAACCAACGCTTGAAGGAACTGCCGACGCGGTTGCGAGAGTCGAACTTAAAAATACAGCCCAGAACATGCGAATTTATGCACAAAGAAGTGCGATACCTTGGTCATATTATCACGGAAGTCGGCGTGAAACCAGACCCAGAAAAATTAAAGGCAGTACAAAAATTCCCAATTCCGAAAAATGTAAAGGAAATACAGTAATTCCTTGGTTTAGCATGGTATTACAGGAGATTCATTAAGAATTTATGAACGATCGCAAAACCAGTGACGAACTTGATTAAAAAGACGATTAAATACGAATGGATCAAATTCTGTCAAAATTCATTTGATAGTTTGAGGACAGCCTTAATAACAGCACCCATACTCTAATATCCTGACTTCACGAAGCATTTCATCGTCACAACGGATGCTTCCAATAAAGCAATCGGCGGAACTTTCTCCCAAGGGACAGCTGGAAAGGATTTGCCCATATGCTATGCAAGCCGAACTTTAATTAGGGCTGAAACAAATTATTCGATCACGGAAAAATAACTGCTTGCCATCGTGTGGGCAGTACACCAATTCCGACCACATATTTATGGCACCAAATTCACCATAGTGGCGGACTACAAACCCCTCACTTGGTTGTTCAGTGTACAAGACCCAGGTTCAAGGCTAATGAGGTGGCGAATATGATTACGAGATTAAATATAAGAAGGGCAAAACAAACACAAAGCTCATATGCGTTGAGCCGCATATGAGCTTTGAGACGAGCTCAGGCAAAGGAAGGAAAAAGAATTGAAAAAGAGCGTAATAATGGAACGGAGAAAAATAATAAAGGAAAGAATATAAGGAGACGCGGCAGGGAGATGCAGAAAGACGATGAAGAAAGACCAACAGCATCAGGCAAATGCGAGGAAAAAAAATTAAATAGAGAAAGTATAATGACTCCGCGCGGAAGCGCGAGAGAGAGAATAAAAAAAGACAGTATGGCGGCCACCCGTTATGCAAGTGAGAGGGAAGAGACCGAGTCCGACAATATGGACTCGGACGGTGACAACACGAGCGAGGTCGCCCGCGAGAGAGAGAGCGCGAAAAGAAGGAAGGCGCTACGAATAACCGCACAAAGACGAGAGGTCGAGAATACGAGTCACCGTGCTACGAGGCAACACGTGGAGAGGAAGCCGCCTGGGGAAGCGTGGCACAGGCGAAATCTCCCCGTGAGTTAAAAGAGTCGCAATGCTCGAGCACGAGTGCGAGCGACGAGGAAAACTGCAGCATTGGCGTATCCACTCCAAGCAAGGGAGACCGCGAGAAAATAATACACGAATATCACGATGCCCCTTTAGGTGGGCACCAAGGCATCACACGGACGCTGCAGCGAATACGGTCAACAGTATGAGTGGCCGGGAATGAAGCGAGACATCACCGCACACATAGAAGAGTGCGACAAATGTCAGCGAAATATATCAGGAAGAAATACCAAGGTACCGATGGTCATTACAGACACACCGGGCCAAGCGTTCGAAAAATATGCTGTAGATATTGTAGGGCCCACGACAATTACTGAAAAAGGCAACAAATATATTCCAACTTTCCAGGATTTATTAACAAAATATAGTGCAGCAATTCCGGTAGAAAACCGAGAAGCAAAAACCGTAGCAAAGGCTCTTGTAACGGAAATCATTTGTAAATTTGGTGCCCCATCCGTAATCCTTTCAGATCAAGGCTCAAATTTTTCAAGCAAAGTATTTAAGGAGATGTGTGATCTCCTACAAGAAAAAAAGTTGCAAACTACGGCATACCATCCGCAACTGAATGGAGCTCTAGAAACGTCCCATAGGACCCTTGCAGAATACCTGAAAAATTTCGTACGGAAGGATTAAAGGTACTGGGACGAATGGATACCTTAAGCTATGTTTACATATAATACCACGCGACATACGGCTACAGGTATTACACCGTGTGAGTTGGTGTTCGGTAAAGAGGCGAAATTACCGACCGCGCTGCGAGAAATTCCTCGACCGACGTATCCATACGACGATTGCGCAGCAGAATTACGCTAACGCCTGAGGGCGTCATAGCAACAAGCACAAGAAAAGCTGAAAAAAGGAAAGGAGGAATCGAAGCATCAATACGATCACACGACCGGTAAAATAGAGTACCGTCCAGGTGATCGAGTCCTCCTCTACGACGAGACCGTGAGGAGGGGCAGATCGGCCAAGCTCACCCCGAAGTGGGTTGGGCCTTAGACGGTCCGAAGCCGAGAGGCAGGCGAGACCTACCGTATCGGCCGCGGATGGAGGGAGATACGCATACACGCGAATCGCGGAAAAAGATATATCACCCACTAGCCGTCTTGTCGGCCAGCGGGTGGGCGCGGAAAGGAGAAGGGGGCTCGTGACTCGACCGCATGAAGCCCCGTTATAAAAAAGTGGGGGGGGGGGGAAATAATCTGAAAAACATATATATAGTAGGTGCGCAACTAAGTTTCCGGGTTTTTTGAGCAATCAAAAATCGAAAATTTCAAGGCAAATACAAAAAATGGTTCATGCGAAGTATTGTCCCACGCCATTTACACATTTTTGCCATCTCTCTGACAATACATAATTACCGCGACGATAAAAATACGCGTTTGTGGACTGAAATTCGTCCAACTTTGTACTGTATCGTAATTGGCCAAGTGTAGCCCACTCAAGTCATGTGCCATCGACCGGAACAAGTGATAGTCTGAAGGGGCCAAGTCTGGCGAATACGGCGGGTGCAGTAGCAGATCGCATTTCAGTGTTTTTATGGTGTCCTGGACGATGGAACTGCGACGGCACGGAGCGGTGTCGTGCTGCGATATCACACGTTCGTGTCTCGTGTCCCATTCTGGCCGTTTTTCAAACAATGCGTGGTTCAAATTGATTAGTTGTTGTCGGTATCGATGCCCATTGACAGTTTCGCCCGGTTTCAGCAGCTCACACTACACGATTCCTTTTTGGTCGCACCAAACGCAGAGCATTGTCTTTTTTCCGAAGCGATTTGGCCGTGCCAAATCGCTTCGGAAAGCCGTGACAGCCGTCTCCATTCGTTTGAAAGATTTTTTAATAATTTTCAAACAACAGACGTGTAATTTTTACAAAAAATTCCCGTTTCATACTTCTACACCTGGTATTGTTACAATCTTTGTATTTGAACGCAGTGTCGCGACGGGTTCAAGGGGTCAACCGAACACCCAAATGGGGTCCGGTTTCGACCCCGGGGAGGGGAAGAGGGCGTGCAACCACCATATAGTGGGGCGACTGAGCCCCCAACCCTTTTCCGGACTGTCGTAAGATGAGCATCACAGTCCGAACAGATCAGCCGGCGCACACCCTCACTCTATGGCTGCCAAACTGGCAGAATCTTCGGCCCAGAATTCTTTGCAAATTGGCCCGGACCCGGGCGCGGCGACGGCGAACTCCAACAGCGTGCTGGATAAACAGCCGCCATCACCATCCTTTATAGGAGGAACGTGTCCTCTCAGGGACCCGAGCCGTCTGTAACAAAAAAAATAATAAAAAACAGACAAGTATTAATAAAGAATTTAAAGCAGAAGAAGAAGAAAAAGAAAAACAAAATACGACCACAAACTCCAGAGTGTCTTGATCCGCCCCGAAGACAATCGTCGCACCGTCGTAACGAGAATACTCCATGATTTTTCTGAAAAAAAGAGGGAAGATAACAAAATTATGATAGGGAAAATGAGCAAAAATTATGCAAAGCTAGAAGGGAAGCGTTAAACTTACCGTTAAATCGTCGATTCCCGTCGGAGGTTGAAGATGTAATAAAACGTCGCCATTCAAGCATCGAACGAGCGACCTGGTCGAAGCACGAAAACCCAAACTTTGCAGAAAAGAAATCATTTATGAAGAAAAGAAGGGACAGTAA
Organism: Ophion costatus; assembly: GCA_951751655.1. NCBI lineage: Eukaryota > Metazoa > Arthropoda > Insecta > Hymenoptera > Ichneumonidae > Ophion > Ophion costatus. The sequence goes on from OX632364.1 coordinate 12,976,918, forward strand.
ACTTAAGACTCAGCAACGTGTCCGAATTTGAAAAGTCTTCAACAAAAAGAATTATAATTCTAAAGATACACTCATACATCTAGGTGTATATGCATATATATATTCCCAATGGAAAACTGATAGGCCCGAAAGATTTAATCTCGCGAATTACTTTCGCAGGATAATACCTCTGGCCATAGGGTCAAGCCAAGATGAGGATATTAGTCCAATAAAACCGTACCGGATAAAGGAATTCACGGTTTCACCAGGAATCTTTTATGATGAAATATGAACCTTATCTATGACCAGTGACGTGTGAAAACTGGCAGTAAAAATGGATCTTTGTAAGTTTAATAGCGGAACAGGAAGCGCAGGTCACCGAAGCCATGAAGAGAATAGTAGACCTATGCGCTCAAGACCTCCGGGCCAACTTGCTCTGTCATATGGCAACCAAAACAACGACTCGCATGGTCCATAAAGTTAACAGTGAACTACAAGACGCATACGACCTTACAGGAGTTAAAAAAATTCGTTATCGACGAGATTTGATAGACGGATTGGGGGGAATAATAGAAGCAATCACAGGAAATATGGATGCACAATGCGCAGCCAGAATTACGAACGAAATAAACAAAATCAATAAAGGCAAAAAACAATAGAAGACGCCTTAGGGGGAAACGTGCAAATTTTGGAATCAACAATAGATCTTTTTAATCGATCATCAATCCGTTTGGGAAATAATCGAAAGGTGCTGCAAGCTCTCGTGGTACATATCGAATAAAGGGTGATCAATGAGTACACCGACAAAAACACCCGGCAACAATTGGATGAATAAATGATGGCCGTAAGCCTCATTGTAGAATCGTTACTAAGCGACGTACGACAAATAGTTAATTTCTTGTAGGATTCACGAAAGGAATGGCGAGCCCGAGCATATTATCTTCGAGACAATTGACAAACTATTTGACGCTTTACCCAATTTGCCAAGAGGGCATGCGTTCCCTACCGAAATAAACTACGCGGAAATGCCAAAATTATTGGAGTTATCGGAAGTAGGCGCGTATAGTATGAAAATATATATTGTACTTGTAATAAAACACCATTAATTTGCACGCAAGAATATAAAACCAGCAACGTTTATCCTTTGCCCGCCAAAATAAAAGATCATAATTATCAACTTTCAGAAATAAAAAATTACCTTGTCGCGGTCGAAACCGCACGAGGATCGTGCCAAAGTATAACGGAAAATGATTTAAAACATGATAAAGCCATAGCGTCACATTATTATTGTCGGCCAAACCAAGCAGCGCGTCCCGCTCATACTTGCGCATCATGCGAGGTGGCATTGTACATTGCACCTAAAGATAAATACAAGAATTGCGACCAAAGAGCTGCTTATATAAATAGCACTCTAATTATTGCGTTAGAATACCATGGTAGGTGGCTATACGCTGCACCGGAGCCCGAAAAACTTCTCATCCATTGCGGAAAATTACCAACAGCATACGCGACTCTTATGGGTGCAGTGACACTGGCTTTGGCCGGACAATGTTCCGTCACCGCCCCTAGTTTTAGACTAGAAACCGTCGGCGAAATAAGACAAAACGTATACGTCGGTTTCCTACCGCAATATAATTTATCATTCTTATCTACAGATTTGAATGTACTCAATCACTTGTCGACAAAAATTGTACTACCACACGAAATCATCCCTGCTGCAAAGTCCCGTATGGGTTTTAGTGTGGGATTGTGTGGGCAAGCATGGGAGAGCCGAGGAAAGTGTGGGACCCCGTACGGTTTCCTGTACAGGATGAACATTCCTGTACAGGAATCTGCATGGGAATCTATGTGGGGCAACGTGGGAAGCTGAATCCTGTACGGGATCCTGTACGGGAGAACGCAGGAAATAATTTCCTGTACGGGAACCTGCATGGGAACCTGTGTGGGGCAACGTGGGAAGCTGTATCCTGTACGGGAGAACGCAGGAAATAAATTCCTGTACAGGAACCTGCATGGAAACCTGTGTGGGGCAACGTGGGAAGCTGAATCCTGTACGGGATCCTGTACAGGAGAACGCAGGAAATAAATTCCTGTACAGGAACCTGCATGGCAACCTGTGTGGGGCAACGTGGGAAGCTGAATCCTGTACGGGATCCTGTACGGGAGAACGCAGGAAATACATTCCTGTACGGGAATCTGCATGGAAACCTGTATGGGGCAACGTGGGAAGTTGAATCTTTCACGGGATCCTGTACGGGAGAACGCAGGAAATAAATTCCTGTACAGGAACCTGCATGGCATCTTGTGTGGGGTAACGTGGGAAGCTGGATCCTGTACGGGAGAACGCGGGAAATACGTTCCTGTACGGGAACCTGCGTGAAAACGTGTGTGGGGCAACGTGGGATGTTGAATCTTGTACGGGATCCTGTACGGGAGCACGCAGGAGACAAAGTTCTGTACAGGAACCTGCATAGCAACGGGTGTGGGGCAAAGTGGGATGCTGAATCCTGTACGGGATCCTGTAACGGCGAATGCAGAAAATCAATTCCTGTACAGGAACCTACATGGGAACCTGTGTGGGGCAATGTGGGTAGCTTAATTTTTGAGATCGACCTTGGTTTGGTTGGCTTTTGACCGGTTCGGTCCTAAGGTACGACCGACACACTGTAAATTCAATTATAAGACCAGCCCAGTAATAAACTTAGATTCCTATTCAACGAACTTGAGTTCCAACTCTTAATTTCGCAATGATCCCAATAATACCTATCCCAGGTTCTCGAGCTGGGGATACAACAGCTGCTTTGAATGTTGCTTGCACTTATCTTATGAACTAGATATTAAAAATAGCACGCCCGAACTGCGGAAGAAAAAACGATTGTTAAGAATCGAAAAAAGCCAGTCACGAATCTTTTAAGAAAAATGTAGGCCTTATTGTTGACCAGCCGAAGCCAGTGAGCACGAATGATGACAACACTGCTCGTCGCTTTTTCGAAAAGGCTACAATTTAAGCTGAAATTACTGGAGTAGACATTCGTTTAATCATAAGATTCCACTATATTTTACAAGTGATTTTGTCAGGTCCTAGAATTGATACCCCGAGATCTAGAGATTATGCTTGGGAAACTGCGAAATTTTTTATTGAATTCTACTCATGGTGCTGCATGCCACCATCGATCCATAAACTGCTCATTCGTGGTCCGCAAATCATCGCTTCGGCCTTACTGCCAAATACTAGTTTTGGCAAAAAATGGCGTATCTAATATGGCGGCCGAGTATATTATAAAATTCTTATTTTTCGGTGAAATGTTGTATCTGGAGGTTTCACATTGCACTAATTACGAAAAAGATGTTTGTTTTTAAATAAACAAAATATTTTAGTCGTAATTGCATAATTGCATCGGATTTCGACGGGGAACCCGGTGCAAATGAATTGAACATGAAAATTAGATAAAATAATTTTTTTTAAATGTATACACTCCATCTATATTGGATTAAGGCTGGTTTAGAGCGAGATTTTTGACGTCATTTTTGGTTTGGAATTACTTTTAAACCATTGAAGTTGTCTTGATAAAATGATACATATGTATTTATTGTTCCATTGAGAGTGTATATACATAAAAAAAATTATTTTAAATATTTTCATGTAGTTTTTTATTTTTTTATATCATGGTCCGCCGAAACCCGCCTCAATCGGCGCCCACTCTGGATGTTGTATGCATCTAAAAAAATATATTCTCAATCTGTATGAGTATTCTGAGCACCGGTCGCAGAATTAGTACTTAAAAAAATTTGTTACAAATTGGCGGCCTGTTAAACTTTGATTAACGATATTTCGTACATTTTCGGGTATTCGACGAGTTATTAAATGTGGGAAAAATTATTGTTCGACTCAATTCTGCTGCCAGTCCTCAAAAAGATGCTACCAAAGGTATGTGCAAAATTTAAGCTCGATTGGTCAATTAGTTGTCGAGGTATCGTGGGCACCGATTTGAAAAACTTAGTTCTGAGATTAACGCATTCAAAGTTTTTATACCGTTAGATGAGGTTTAAATTGAATTATCGATGCTTTCTAGTTAATCTGCCAACCCGGGTCTATAGATTGCTCCTTCTTCCATTTCGTAGAAATGGTCTTGCTCCAATAGTGCTTCCCTTTTAGCAGCCCTGGCTTCTTTCGAGGTGAATACCGAACGTCTTTCGGAACGGTCGATTTTCTGATGATTACGTAACGTTACATATGCGTATGCTTGCTGTCCGATTTTTACACCCAGCGTATGTAATATCTTCAATATTGTTGTGAATCCTTCGTTGAAAATACACGTAGCTAGAAAAGTGGCAATTTCAATCGTAACATCTCCAGAGTGATTGTGTTGTGGGGCGAACATCCAAATCAATGGATGTAGAGATTCATTATTGTTTTGCGTCTCCGCTCCTAGACGCCGCTCTAACAAATCCTCCGACGAAAGATTTTCGTATATGGGCTTTTTCCCCTCTGAAACTTGATCACAGATCGATTTCACAGTGGGGGATTTCGGCTGAATGCCGGCCAAAATTCGAAAATGTGATTTTTAAAAAATGTATGAGTGGTGGGGATTGGCTCAGGAATATCCCCTCTATTCAAAATCGTTAACCCCAACCCCCGACGACCTGTGGTTGCCGAGATATTTCGGTGTAAATTTGACTCTCTGGAATGGTACATGCTCGACGCGCGCGTCTACGAAATTCATTACAAAGTTCAAAGTAATATTTACGCGAAGTTACAATCACAAAAAAATATTGAAAATATGGCTGAGGTTCCTGCAGGTATGTAGAATATTATGGGTATTTTACTTTTTCTAAAAAACTGTCGCTCTGTTTGTTTATTACGTGTAACACTACATCGAAAAAGTGGCTATTTATTTGAAAGAAAACTGACGATACACAGGCGAAAAGTACCAAATCCCGCGGAATCCCACGATCATCCTGCGATTAATTTGAAGTATAAACTATTAGTAAATGATTCTAAAAGAGCTAGCGACCAGTTTTGACCGGGTTAGATGTAACGTATTTTATTAGTTCAGCGTGTGTGCTCAGCAGAGGCCTCTGGCTCGGGTGCCGTGTGCTTCGTACGTCGATGCTACCTACCTACCTGCTCGGGCGCGCAGCTGCAGGTCAGCTAGAACCTACATTGTGTCTCTTCTCGGAACGGATTACTGGGGGGTGAGGGAAAGTTCGTATAATGTTAGCATTTGCATAACAAAAGACCGTCCTTTTCTCCAAAATGTGTGTTGTATGAAATTTTCTTGCAAAGGCACGTTCGAAAATTCAAAAGCATATATTTTAATATGCTTTTGATATTAAATTAAATATATATTAATTTATTAAATTAATTAATTAAATATATTGAAAGCGACGATTTCTTTCGGCGCTCACGTTGAAGATAGAGACGTGGTTACCAACGTCTCGGCTCAAGTGGCGATCACCCGAGCTGTTTATTCGAAGGCGATAACTGCCTAACGAGCGGTACAAGGGCTCTTGGGCTCCACGGCTCGCAAAGGGATCGACGTTTCGACCATCGCGGCGACGATCACTTCTCGACAGACTTCCAAACCCGACACATCTTCTGACTTTTATTCATATGTGCTCTAAACACTGTTGCACACGACGGCACACGATTTTGTATTCTTCACGTATAAAATATATTACATTCTATCGTCCTACACCGCGGCGTTTCTTACAATATATTAAATATATATTTAATATATTTTAATAAAGAATATTTCATACACCTTATTTTCATCTCTAATCAAATCTTGATTAAAAAACTGTATATGATGTAGTGTGCAAATAGAGCTCCATAATAGATGTTATTTTAACATAGCAAATAACTGTAATTATATATGTATCCGTTTTTTTTTCAAAGGGTCTCTGGATCAGGTCGTCGTTTGGACACGGAAAAAAATATTTGCGATTCTGCGTAACTTCATGTCATCCGAGTTCAATTCTCAATTGAAACGTTTGGAGTATGAACTGTCGAGAGAAGCTGATTGTCCTGTGCAAATACAATTGACCGCAAGATCGCAGTTACCGAAATTGTTCTTTAAAATGCGAACCAAGTGGAAGGAGGCGAGAGGCAATGACAAATTTTTTAACAAAAAAAATGAAAATTCGCTAAACGTTGATTTCTCATTCCCCGTTCGCACAATAGACCAATCAGAAGATTACGGAGTCGAAGACTCATCTTCAAAAGACTCTTCTTCAAATGAATCTCGAATCGTCGGACTTTGCTACATTAAGCTATCGTTCAAAGCGTCGAAAAACGGAAGAGCTTCGCAAAAAATATACGTCTGCACAATTATTACAAGGAACAACAATGAATTTTCGGTGTTCTGGAAACTTCGATTCTGCAAAAGTTATACAAGGCGTTACTGCTTCACCAATGAGAGCGACACGGTACAAAGCAGCGTTTTGGAAAACATCTAATGCACAGCAAACGATTTCTGCGGATGAAGCACTATCAGATATAGTTGAAGGAAAACTGACAAGACATGAGAAAGGTCATGAGAAAGAGATTGAAGACATTAAATTGCAAAGTTATTCGAGCTACAACTCCGTGCAAGTGGCCAAGACGCTCTGTTATCCGCCTCCATCCAGCATCACCGTCACCGAAACTAGTGCGGACATAAAATTACAAGGCTTACTAGATCACACTAGCGAACGTCTCTTGCTCTCGAGAAAAGATTTTTTGAAATCACCCAATACTCAGCCTATCACAGCTGAATTGATCGGTAAGTGGGGATGCGACGGAAGTTCAGGCCAGAGTGAATATAAGCAATTATTCAGCGATGACTCTGCTTCGGACGCACATATATTTCTTACATCGTTCGTTCCTCTTTGACTCGCCTTCTCTAATAGCGAATCTGACGAAAGCACCAACGCAGTCATATGAGAAAACCCAAGGCCCTCATCACCCCGATTCTGCCGACCAATTAGACTGCAGTTCGTTCATGAAACTACTGAAGTGACTGTAAATGAAAAAAAATACATCGATGATCAAATAGCTTTGCTGGAACCATTCACAATGGTTGCAGATGCCTCCGTAATCACGATAAATTACAAAATGCTGTTCACGATGATAGATGGTAAGGTGTTCAACGCTGCGGCATCGACAACTTCAGCGTTAAGGTGTAACTTGTGTAGTGCTACATCAAAGTACCAATGATATCTACAAAATTCTGAAACTGCCATTAAGCGAGTCGAATTTGAGTTACGGTATGTCAACACTATACGCGTAGATCCGTAGGTTCGAGTGTTCACTACATATTTCTTACAAATTACACCTCAAAAAATGGCAAGCCCGTACAGAGAGTGAAAAGGCATCAGTTAAGCAACAAAAATCTGATATCGAAAACGGGTTGAGATCGAGCTAGGAACTTGTGGTTGATCGACCAAAACCGGGTTATGGTAGCAGTAACGATGGTAATACAGCCAGGCGTTTTTTTTTCGAAAATTCACCGAAAGTTTCACTGATAACTGGAGTAAATGAACGGCTGATGAAGAAATTTCACGCGATTCTACAGGTGATATCCAATGGAAGAAATATCGATGGGGAAAAGTACAAGGAATACGCATTGGAAACAGCAAGGGTGTATGTAGCTGAATACTCGTGGTATAATATGCCAACAGCAGTGCATAAGCTGTTATGCACGGTTCACAAATAATAGCTTCTGCATCTTTGCCAATCGGGCAGCTATCAGAGGCGGCCCAGGAAGCCCGGAAAAAAGATATAAAAAATATCGAGAGGGATTCTCTCGCAAATGCTCCCGAGAAAGGACGATGCAAGATGTCCTGAACTGGTTGCTGGTATCGTCAGATCCATATATCTCAAGTTTAAGGGAACTTTCAGCGAAGAAGCATAAAAAACTATCGACTGATGCTCTGCGGCTGATATCCTTTAGCGACGCAGAAGAGGATTCAACCGGGGAACTGTCCATATCCGAGAGCGAGAAGTATGACTCCAATTGAGTTTTAATACAATTTTTTTGAGTAAAAGTAATTATCATAATCAATCGTCACCAAAATGTCTCAAATTTTTTCACAGTCAACCCAAAAACTCCTTTAGTATTTTTCAGCCATTTCCAACCAGTGTTTCTAAGACCGAATGACGATATCTCGGCCGCCATTTTGTTTTTGGAAATGACATAATCAAATTCATATTCAGCAACCCCAAAAACGTATCCTAGCCGACTTTCAGCCATTTCTAACCAGTATTTCTAAGACCGAACAACGATATCTCGGCCGCCATTTTGTTTTTGGAAATTACATCGTCAAATTCATATTCAGCGACCCGAAGAACGTATTCTAGCCGACTTTCAGCCATTTCTAACCAGTATTTCTAAGACCGAACGCTGATGTCTAGGCCGCCATTTTGTTTTTGAAAATTTCGATACCAAATTCGTAATCAGCGACCCCAAAAACGTATCTTAGCCACCTTTCAGCCATTTCCAACAAGTATTTATAAGACAGAAAGATGATATCGCGGCTGCCATTTTGTTTTTGAAAATTTCGATACCAAATTCGTGATCAGCGACCTCAAAATCCACGGATTACCAAAATTGGTACAGTTCTAATCTTTCCCTGCATTATGGCCGCGATTCGGCCGAAATCTCCCACAATGGGGCGGTCTATCATGTCTGAAATCTTCGAACGACCCAGCAGCCTCTGCGTTACGCCACATGCACCAGCTCGAAAGTCCCGGCGGGCAATACATATGTGAGGGTTTTCGTCCCTTGAAGCATAGTGATAGACTGTTGACCACACGGCTTTCTTCATTTCTTCGATTGCGAGACAATTTCTTCTAATCGCTAAACCGTAGTAAACCGTCAAGTCGCCGATTACCTTGCCAGTCAATTTTCCTTTGCCTTTTCCACCTATACCTTTACATTGTTTTTTAACGTTGCGTAATCTTGTTCCCATTCTTTTCGAAACATGTCCAATACACTCTTTTTTTGTACAATAGTATCTTTGCCGTAAAGACACGCATCTATAATTGTATTATACGTTTTGCCATCTCCATCGCCAATGCATCGAGTGTATTGCACGCCGTATTTTTCTACCGATCGGAGAAACATCTCTAATGCCGCGTCAACTTCCATCTTACCCGCACTGCCATGGTGGTTATTAGTACAGTCTTCGTAAGTTTCGAACCAATCATCGAATTCCTCGGTAGTCATCTTGTTTTTACTTACGGCACGAACTTGGCAAAAGCTCCATTTGACCACAATATCTAGCACTTTTTTTGCTATATTTACCAATTATACTAGTCACTAAAACCTCGTTTTTTCAAAGTACCATCCCCTGACACTGTTAGCTTCGATGATGAAGGTTCTTTTTCAAAAGTCAGATCTTTCTCCTCATCGACGCTTTTTGAACACAGCAGAATAACTTGCTTTTGAAAGTCCCACTTCGATATCCATTATCCCGCAAAATATATTGAGTGCTTCTCTGCCAATTCCTAACAATCGCATTGCCACCACATTCAGACGATTGATCTCAAATGCTTTATCGATAAACGGAGAAGTGTTGATATACTGGGAACCGCACATACATTTCATTTCGATTTCGAAAACCAATCCGCGAGAGGCGGTTTTAGCGAAGGAAACTACATCTTTACAAGTTTTACAAACAACGAACGCGCTGATTGCTGCAAAACGGTGAAGAAATTCAATATGCAGTGTTCCATATCAAGTGGAACATCTATGTCTCCACTTCTTCGCAACTTCGCTGCTGATGCACTTGTTAGATTCTCACTGTTTTCTCCAGTATGCTGATTTCCGCGAAATTTTATTTTTTTCGTCACTGAATTTCGATGCGCGCGAAATTGATTCGTTTTCGTACCTTTCTTACTGTTCATTTTACAGAATTCTTTTCGTGTCTGCTCTGTTCGAAGGTTGGGACGTAACTGAATGTAGCACAGTTCAAATACGTTAAAATAAAATGGAGAAGTATTCGAAGTACTTCTGAGAACTGGATTACCGTTATACTGTTTGGAGCCCTAGAGGACGGTGCCCCTTCTCGGAACGAGCGCGCAGCTGCTTCGCAACCACGCTACCTGAGCCCGCGGCTTGCTTATAATTTCTATTGCTCTACTAATTTTTGAAATATCAATAAACGGTTTTCACGAGCGTATTAAGAAAGGTGTGAGGAATAATAAAATGAAAGAAAAAAAATCGATTTTGTCAAATTTCTAGACCAGACTACTGCCTTAATCTAGTCACATTCACTATCATTAGATTCACTATCGGTATGTATGTTAGACACGTTAGTGTCGTCTTCAATGTCCGTGTCATCGGGTACAGTTAAATGTAGAGCTTCAAGCGACATCTGTTTCTTTTTCTTTTTCGGTAGTGTTCGTACACGGGAAATGTATGGATTGAAGCTAATTAACAGATGGCAAAATACATCATGCATTGTCAAAGAACGGTTGCTTTTGCGCGAGAAATCGTGGCGAAATTTTTTGATATACAGGGTGAGGCACTAACTGTTGCCACCTTGAATATCTCTGTAAATTAACGACGTCACAAAAAAATGTTTGAAACAAAAGTTGTACCGTAGGAAAGGGGTCATCAAATGCGACCATTTTTTTTTATCTCAGTGGAGGCGCTGTGGCACAGTAAAGGTCACCTCCACTTTTTTAAATGGGACGGTACATTTTTTTTTCAACTATCTTGTAGAGCATCGAAAACTGCATAAAAAATAGTTGGGGTCAAAGTCGTTCAAGGTCATTGAAGATCAAAAAGTGACATGAACTTTATTTTTATGCGAAATTACCTTTATTCACAGTAGATGTTCAAAGTGATTGCTATTGGAATCAATGCAGTATTGCAATCTCCTCATCACGAATTTCTGGCACCTTTTTTTCGCTGATAGCTAGAAATGAATTGCAAAAGAGATTTCCAAATCGTTGGATTGGACGCGGAGGAGCTGTATCGTGGCCGGCTCGTTCGCCAGACTTGACGCCACTGGACTTTTTCTTGTGGGGATACTTGAAAGATTTTGTTTATAAAGAACGTCTAATTACGCCAGATGATATGCGTGAGAGAATTCTTCGAGCCTGTGATTCGATAAGTGCCGAAGTGATAATAAATTCTACAGAATTCGTGATGAGGAGATTGCAATACTGCATTGATTCCAATGGCAATCACTTTGAACATCTACTATCAATAAAGGTCATTTCACAAAAAATAAAGTTCATATCACTTTTTAATTTTAAATGACCTTGAACGACTTTGACCTCCAAATGTTTTGATGTAGTTTTTGATGCTCTACAAGACAAGGTTAGAATTTACTTTTATATATTTTCCCTTAACTATGTCTGAAAATGGAACAAGATTTTTAACTTGATCTTGTACATATTGAATTTCGGCTTTCATTGTATTCGCAGTTTCTTTCAGAAATTCTATTTTATCACTTTAATTACATTTATACTTGAAAGTTGCAGTGGAACTAATGACGCAACGAAAATACTCGCGTCTGTGCCATCATCACCTGTGAATTTTTGCTTATATTCACTCTGACATGACGTTCCATCACAACCCCAATTACAAATAAGAGTCATTTTACCCAAATCATCATTTGATATACTTATATTTTGATTGACACTTTTTTGGGCTAAAACGAATCATTTCACTGTAAGGTCTAATAATGCTCGAAGTTGTATGACTGCTCGTTTCTCTGTGTATGTAATTGTTTTTATTGGTGGATAACAAGAATTTTTAGCTTTTCGATGTACGTTTTCCGACGGAAAAGCTCGACTATTAACTAATTTGCAGCCTGCTCTTACCACTAAATATTGCGTTTTCGAAAATCTACCTTCTACAAAAACCGAGAATGCTTTTTCAGGCGTCATTGTTCTTTATCTACCGGTGTTCGAAGACGACAGGTAAGATGATGCTTTGGAGTGACTCCCCATTGTATCGTTCTTCAATACCTGCGCAGCGTGAACCTTGCCGCTTGCACGGAGGCTCATCTGCCCAGCAAAGGCGAGAGCCTCTGAACTATATTCTTCGCCGTTTTGATCTGCCACTACTATCCGTAAAACATGTAGGAGGTCGACCACCGATCGCTGTTGACTCCGAAGTACTTTGAGAAGATCCGTCCTGAGATAAGATGAATTGAATGCTTAACCATTCCGCATTCTTCTCGAACAACCTCTCTTCCTTCCGGGAGGCCTTTTTCCACATATCACGTAGTTTGTAGAATATATAAGAGAATTTTTTCTGCACTTCTTTAGTCATAGAGAATACATGGCCCTGTTACGTCCCAGCCTTCAAATTTTTTACTCCATCCCAAAAAATTATCATTGCACACGTGCACGATAGCGGCATGCTCATTTTTCAACCAAAGTTACAATTTGTAAGCTTTATGGATGCGATATTCGAAATATGCCACAAGACCCAGAAAGGGAAAGCGACTTGCATCCGGTCTCACGCACTGTAATTATTTTACATTGGTATATAATCGATAGGTATATTCTGACTCGAGGCGATTCACTCCAACGAATGATACGCGTAAAATTAATTATGATGGCGGACGGATTTCTAATAGAATGCAAAAACGGAAAGAAAACGATTGATGAATATATGTTGCGAAAAAGACACAGAAATCAAGCACGATGATTGCGGGAATTCGGGCGTCAATGAGAGTCGGCATCTCCGCGGTCCCAATGAGAAAATCCCTCGTGTTGCCCCGCTATCCGTTTTTCACATGTATGTATGAATATATAGGGTAAATGATTCTCACAGGTATATCATATACATATTATTATTAATCGCTTTTCAATTCAACTAAATTTCGGGATGCAGTGGCTCCTTCGTTATTTATAAACGCACGAATAACATGAAATGTCAAAAAATATTACACATTCGTAGTCATGAATACTTAAATTAGTTTTGAAACATATAGCTCGGCCGTATTCATTTACAACGCCCAGATTTAGACGTGCCATTTTTTTATATGGCCACGTCGTTCACAAACGCCATCCCTTCCGAGAGATTCATAGTGTAACACGCCTTGAATGATACGCAATTATTTGAAGTACAGGGGTCGCTTAGCTTTTTAGTCGTCTCCGCGTTGTCGTGATGTCAATCATACTTGATGTAATTTGCCAGGCCTGGGCTTTCCATAATGAGAGACGTTCGATGGTCACGATGGATAGAGAGAGAGAGACAGCCAAAACGATTGGTCGCGTGTACTCTCGGAATTTTCGGCTAAGTTGACTGGCTGTGTAAATTGCGGTGTCCGGCGAGCGAGTGAGAGTTCGACAACCGAAAGAGACCGTTTTTATAGATTCTCATTATCGTTGAAATTTAATAGCTCGGGAGAATATGCGTACTATTCATTTGAAATACATATTCGTCGTCTATATTATATGGTCGTTTCCGAAAACACACCGTCACTCACCACAGCACTAAATCACCGATAGTATATAATTACCGAGCGAATGTGCTCCAAGCGAGAAACTCACTTAGAAAAATTCCCGAATAGAAAAAACGAAAGACCAAAGCGAACATAAACTCTCACTCCAAATCTCAAACAGACCTCCATGGAAAACTCGTCCGTGACTCCATACAGTCGTAAAACAGGCCCTCAGCGAGAATTATGAGAACACGCGCGCTAAGGCCGATTCTCAGAAATAGAGCAGAGATTGCGTCTCTCAGCCGCGACCCAATAAGAAATCCAGAATCCTGCTCCTCTACTCCGCTAACCAATCATGAAAATTAACGTAACTTTTACGGCCGATTATCCAATCCCTAAAAAACGCATCATAGGAAATGCACGCTCCCAAAAAACTCCTCCCAAAATCGAACTCTCGCCGTCTTTGTAAGACGAATGAGCGTCACTCTGTATTCATTCTCCGAATCGAAAAGTCCACTTACTCAGATAATACTTTGTCCGCGTAACCGTCTAACATATTTTTCAATCCACTGTACGCCTCTTATATTTAACCGATAGATATATACAGGGTGTCCAATAGGAAGTTGCTGAAACTAATCGACTGTTATTTTAAAACACGTGCACAGACTGAGAAAAGCCAAATCGCTTTAAATAGAGGAAACTCTGCAGTTTTAAACGCACATACATAAAACCCAGTCAAATATTTTTTATGTAAATTTATTACATCTTATAAAAATAACGAAAAAGTACAGTGATTAATGATATATATTTTCGAAGTGCGAACCGTTAGATTGTGCACAAAAATCAATTCTCTTTTGAAAACTGTGAAAAACTGTGTCCAACATATCGTTCGTAATGCCGCGAACCCCTTCCTGGATGGCCGCAATCAGTCTTTCTAATGTGCTGAGGTTTTTAGCGTAACAATGATCTTTAATGTAACCCCACAAGAAAAAATCAAAAGGGTTCAGGTCCGGTGAGTACGGAGGCCATTCTAGTCCGCCTTGAGCAAATTTAGGGTACCCCAGACCGATTACTCGAGTCCCATATACGCGATGAATAGCTTCAAACACCTCAGGAGTCCGGTGCGGCGTCGCTCCATCTTGCATGAAGTAAAAAATGTTAACCCGTCCCCTCTTTTTTGCATAAAGGAAGAATTTCATTTCCAAAAGCTGTTTGTAAATGTCTCCTGTTACCGTAGATTCCAAGAATTGAAAATAAATTCCTTTTACTGACATCGCTGCCCATGCCGTTACTTTCTGTGCATGAACGGACTTCGCTAGCAATATGTTGGGATTTTTCGTTCCCCAAAACCGGTAATTTTGGTTGTTTACGTACCCATTCATCCAAAAATATGCTTCATCGGAATAAATAATCAATTTCTCATTAAGTTCTTCGGCTTCAAACATTCCCGTAATAGTGTTACAAAATTCGATGCGTTTCGTCATGACATATTCAGTTAACAATTGATGAGTGCTTATTTTATACGGATGAAACTTTAAAAAATATTTCAAAATGTTGTGTAATGATGATTTGGTTATTTTTAATGCTTGAGCAGCTCTCCGAATCGAATCATTTGGATTTTGTTTAAAATAATTCTCAACTTCGTTGATCTTCTCTGGTGTAGTCACCGTAACAGATGGACCTGGCAACGCGTGTCTACAGTCCTGGAGTGTACCATACTTCACGAAGTTATCGATTATCCTACAAAAATTAACGTAAAATTACTTCAATGCAGTTTAATTAAATTGAAACAGTTGTGTGATAGATGAATATGAATGAATATTAAATTCGTACCTTTTCAGAGTGTTTTCGCTGGCAACTCTATGAGTTCCAAACTTAGGACGATATCCTCTATACGCATTACTATAAATTTTTCCCCTCGAGAAGAAGCACTCAATAAGATATACTTTTTCTTCCGTGGTGAGGTCACTCATTTTGACGCGCGCGTACTTGCTTCAACCACGGCTGGAATAAAACTGCGGGGCCTCAGGTATGCGCCTTAGAAAAAGGGACCCCTATTGAATTCATGGAGGGAAGAGACACTTATTTACTTTTAGCAACTTCCTATTGGCCACCCGGTACATACAAGTGTGTTAATAAACTCTGTATGTGAATTGAAGAAATACTCACGAGAGTAAGTTATTCGATCAAAGTATCGGGCGAACCTCAACCTCAAACCAAAACACGCACCTTAAATCGTCTAAATCCGATTGATATTAAGTTGTGTTCGGAACTCGCGCGGAAACCAATTAAGACTCAGAGCGCAATCAATCTCTCTTCAAAATTCGCGCACAAACTCGGCAACCTCGCGAGTCCATTCTAAATCTCCCTCCAGGACGTAACAGCCCAATTGACACGAGACGTGCTCTTCAAGAATGAGAGCTGCATCGTCCACAGTTTGGGGAGCAAGAGTATTCTTAATTATGTGAAATATCTCTTTCCTTGTCAATTGCTGTGCTTCTCTAATGTCTGCAGTTTCTGAAGTCAGTGAATAATATGGAATTGCATCCCTCGGACCCGAAACTAGCCCGTGAATAGAATCAACAGCGAGCGCAAACAAAAGATCTCACTATACTGTGACACTACTACTAGGTTGATAAAATAGCGTTGTCGCAAACATTTTTTAAATGTTTTTTTACGTATTGACGCAATATGACATCGAGCTATGTCGGGAATATTCTAGAATGTTTTCTACTCTTCCGCGTGACAGGGTATAAAAGGACGAGCACGCGTTCTAATGGACAGAAATGGCTTCGATCTCGCAGGAGCAACTTCGAGCGATCATATTTTACGAGTGGCGGCGCGGCACGAACGCAAGCACAACTGCTAAAAATATTCAGGATGCATTCAGCGAGAACGTAGTTTCTCATCGAACAGTCCAGCGTTCGTTCAATCGTTTTAAATTTGGAGACACAAGCCTTGAAGATAAGGAACGTTCCGGACGACCGTCGACCATCGATGAAGACCCATTACTCCGCTGCATTAAAGAAAAACCGGATGCAAGTACGCACGAACTAGCACGAAAACTTGGCTGCACCCAACCGTCAATAGTAAATCATTTACACAACTTGGGATACAGGAAGGTTCTAGCTCAATGGATACCACACCATCTCACCGACGCCAATAAGAACTGCCGCGTGACCATCTGCCAGCCTCTCCTGCTTCGCCATCATCGCAAGGCGTTTTTAGAAGACTTGTGACGGGAGATGAAAGTTGGGTCGTGTATGATAATAGAACGCGTCTAGCCTACTGGCTTCCTATCGGAGAAAAACCGTCACACCAACCGAAACCTGATCGTCACTCACAAAAGATTTTATTGTGCTGTTTCTGGAGCGCAAAGGGAATGCTGTTTCACAATTTTCTCCCTGTAGACAAGACGATCTCCTCTACACGATACATCGAGAATCTCCAGGAATCGGCAAAAGCTATAAGAGAAAGACGCGCGACTGTGCACCTTCTCCACGACAACGCGAGACCCCATGTCGCAAAGGAAACCCACAAAACAATCACTGAGCTTCACTGGAATACGATACTCTCCCGACATCGCGCCATCTGACTACCATTTGTTCAGACATTTGAAGGCATTTTTGAGGAACAAAACTTTCGAAAACGTCGACGATTTCAGAAGGGATGTTTCAAATTTCTTTGAGTCCCAGCCGCCGCTGTTTTGGGCAAAGGGAATAGATGAGTTGCCAACTAGATGGTAGAGTGTCATAGGAACCGATGGCCAATATATTGTTGATTAGAAATGTTTTCTATAAGATATATAAATAAATAAATTGTATTGAAATTATTGCGACAAAACTTTTTTATCAACCTAATATACTGTGACATATTTTACCATGTTTTATTCAATGTACACAATAATTTATTTAAGAAATATGATTATTCATCCTCAAAAAATAACTAATACTGAAAGAAGTTAAGAAATAATATGTAAATCAGCAACCCCAACAACCCCCGTATACCAAAATACCGCGTTGAAATTTGGTCGCCTTCAGAAAAAAATCATGTCTCCGTTCGCGCAGTAATGCGCAAGTTCGTTGACCACGCTTTTTTTGTTAGGATATAAGCAATTCAATAAAAAATATTCCAAAGAACGAGCGAGGATGAGCGATAAAGTTTTGTCTGCCTGAAAGTTTACTTTTCGTTTATGTTTTCCCAAAAAAGATACCCTCAATTCAAAACGCATAACTTTTTTCATAATACCAATTTTGCAATTATGTAAATGCAAGGTATGTATTCCATTCTACTTACCTTCACGAAGAGAATCCATTTTACACTTCTCCAATTGCTCTATTTTTCACGATTATATTGTGGTCTTTCTGTAGCGTATGGCGCGCGTCAAATTCAGTAGTTCGATGAGACTCATCTAACTATCACGTTCGAACTGATCTTGCAGGGACAAGAAATATACCTGCGCCTAGAGAACGGTTGTTTGGGGACCTTCGATATCCACACTTCACATACCGCAACAAAAAAAAGCCGTGGTTTTTGAGGTTTTGGCCAGTTTTTTGGGATTCTGTCCCACCGTGCGTTGGCGGGCAATGAGAGCTGCCGAGCAGACTGTCTTCACTCGGCAGCACGTAGGCCGACCCATGCATGGTGTATTTTTCCACCACATTGAGGAGCAAGTGCTGTCCATCCAGCTGACCTTTTCCTTCTTGCGGTCAGCCGGACTGATGTCCGAGTCCGAAGGGTTTATCTATGCCTGCCAAGACGGAGTCATCAATACCCTGGTCGATTGTAGTCACTTTATGAGTCAGCCTCTGCCGATTACTTTGTGTCGTGCATGCAAACAATCGCCGGAGACACTAATGCATCTACTGTCGGCCTGTCCGGTATTTGCAGTCTCCGGCTATATCCGTCGCCCTAGCGCGGCCTTAAGGGTGTTGTACTACCATCAACGGCACTCTTATGGGATATACCGGGAGCCCGTTCCGCCTTTTTTACCAGGAGATATTGAGTCCGTTGTCGTGGGCGAGAGGTGCAAGATTTATTGGAAATTCTCGTTCGCGACCATCGGGCCGCTTCAAGCGACTAAGCCTGATGTTGTCCTCTTCGATTTTGACGACCAGACGATATACGTCATTGAGTTCTTGGCTCCGGCCAAAGTGAACGTGTCGCGAACGGAAGAGGAGAAATAGCTCAAGTACCAGCCGTTCCTTGCCGAGCTATGTCGTTTGCACCGGAGATTCAGGGTGACCTTCGTTGTCCTCATCATCAGCGCGCTTGGGGGGATGAAAGAGTGCTTTGTGTCAGGCCTCGCTGTTCGGTGTCCGGTTGCTAGAGGGTCGGATGCAGAAGGCGGTCATAATTGGATCCCTCCGTTTACTCAGGCAACATGGAAAAGTAATAATAATGATACCGTACAGTAATATACAAAAAAAATGTATCTTATTTTTAAATATAATATAATATATCTTATTTATATAATAAATATAAAATAAGATGCAAATTAATATATCTTATTTTTTACAAAATTTTCGCAGCATTCAAAACACTAATAGTAATAGAAATTGTAGTGTAACATAATAGCGTGCTTGTCTCTGAAGTAGTAGATCTAATCGGGAGGTTGCGGGTTCGCATCGCAGTCTCGTTGTCTCGGAGAAAAATAAATACGAGTGTGACGCAGCTCCAGTTCTACACGGATCTCATGCGCACGGACCGGTACGTGTGTGCGTGGTGTGTGTATGACTGCAGCCTGTGATTTATTTCTGGACGAAACGTGACTAGCTCCGAAGCTGAGAAGCGCGTCTGGGACCAGCTGTATTAGCATAGGCTTTCTGCGGTTTCCTTATACCCATGGCAGAAATGTCATGGTGTATGCGATATAGAGAGGGAAGTCGGATGCGACTGCAAGGTGGGGATGGAACGTGGAATATGGCGGGGAATGTATTAAGGGGGAAGGACCCTGTACAAATAGAAGCTACGAAAAATATATCGTAACATAATATTTAAAAAATGTACTGTATTGAAAATGAATATTTTTAAAACGAATTATCCTCTAAAATTCTAAGTTTTTTCAGGAAAACAAAATTCACGACTCGTCGTTGAATATTTGACATTCGAAATAATAATAATATCAATTACGTATTGCAGATCAGAAACTCGTCATCGAAACCAATAGCTACAATCGGATTTCAAAAAACTTGCAGTAAACGTGATAACACTAATAATAACGCGCCTTATTTATTTCCAGTCGCTGATTTTTTCTGTGCCATTCTATTTCATGAAATCTTGGTTTCTTCTCTTTCGAATATGACTTTTACACGTCCATTTAGAAAAAATGTGTTTTATTAAGTACGAAAGTTTTTTTAAGCGCGGCCTGGCAGAATATAATCGCGACTGATCCTCACGCAGGGAACGAATCCTCTGGAATTCATAAGAGACCGATGCGTTAAGTGCCGAGAGCCGAAGCTACGAAGATACTTGGCTGAACACATCCTGGCCCAGGAGGGTTTCGAGGCCAAGCACGAGCAAGCCTGGAACGTCATCAAGGGCGTTGCTCGCTTCGAGGAGAAAAATGGGTACTCTGTTTCGTGATAAAATAGAAAAGATAGAACTTTCCCCTAAATATGATCCATTATTTCTACCGGCAAAAATAAAAAAAAGTTTTTGAAATTATTCAAATAAGACCTTATTCTTAACAAATAACTCAAACAATGATTGGAGAAAAGATTGCCTCAGGTCTACTAAAATTTGAGCTATTATTTTTGTTGGCGAAAAAAATAGGTTTTCCTTAGCTCCAACATGGCTCATTTGTTAAAGAGAAATTTCGGTTCATTTTTTCGACCCGGATTTTTAAGTTTATACATTTTTTTTAAATCGAAGGACTGATTTTTCCATGTTTCAGAAAATAAAAGACCCAAAATCTGGGAAAAAATTAAATCGAAACCAATTTGAGACAATTTTTTCGTCTGCAAGAAAAAAAATACACACATTTTTAGGATAGAATATCAATTTGTATATTTTTTTCACCAACTTCATAAATTAAACAAACGAATCTTTTTTTCGTTATTTCCAAAAATTTGAACTCGGCAAAAAGTCGATCGAAATATTTGTACAATCTTACGAAGATTTCAGAATTTATAATAATTTGTACTATTATTGTTCATTTAAAAAGACCTTCAGTAAATGATAATAACAAATTCAAATAAATACTCTAAAATCCCCCCAAAAAAATCAATCAAATGTTTAGAATTGACCAAAAATGCTCGCAAGATCTGACAAGGAGGACGCTAATCGGGACCCACCGATTTTACCCAAATTGCGTGGGTAGAAGCAGGTGGGTCTCCATTTAACGTTCCTAAAATATTTCGCCTGAGTGGGCCATAGGGAAGATTCTCCCGTGCTCTCCAAAGATTTCCGAGTAGAGCTTGAGGGATATTTTTTCAACTATTTCCAACTCAGCGGCGTAGCGCAGTGGTCAAGCGCACTGTCTGTCACCCTGATGGCTTGGGTTCGATTGTCGCTGCGACCTTTAAAAATTTTTTTTTTACTTTGTCGCAATGATCAACTATTTATTGTAGAATCTAAATATCTTAAAGCAGTTCATGTATGTATTTAGGTGGAGTTTTTAATGAAAATGAAATTCTGCTTTCATTTTCATTACTGCTTTTTATTCATTATCAGATTTTTTTTTACAATTTTCAGAGTGTCATTCATAGTCGAAACATATGAAACATACATATTTTTCACACCAGACATATTTTATTAGGACTTGGAAAAAAATCGTGGCGTTTTTTTAATGAAAAAAAATGTTTATTTCAAATTAAAATAAAAAATACATTAATGAAAGTATTACCCATGGCTTTGTACTACTTTTGACTATCTTTCGGGTAGGGTACGAATACCGTGTCGAAAGAACGCCTCGTCTTTAGATGCAATGCACGAATCGACCCATTTTTGACAATCTTCGTAAGAGGTGACTTTTTGCTCAGACAGGCTATGAGGCGTCGAACGAAACAAATGGTAATCAGAAGAAGCGATATCTGGAGAAACGGCAGGTGGGGTAGGACTTTCCATTTAAGTGTTTCCAGATATGTTTGTACCGGTTTTGCGACGTGCGGACGAGCATTGTCGTGCAGCAAAATTACTTTGTCGTGTCTTTCGGAGTATTCCGGCCGTTTTTCGTTCAATGCACGGCTCAAGCGTATCAATTGCAGTCGGTAGCGATCCCCAGTTATGATTTCATTCGGTTTCAGCAGTTCAACATAAACCACACCTCTCTGATTCTACCAAATACACAGCAGGAGCTTAGACCCCTGGATATTTGGCTTTGCCACTGATGTTGAAGGTTGGCCAGGCTTAACCCATGACTTTCTGCGCTTCGGATTGTCATAATGGATGCATTTTTCATTACCAATGGCAATTCGATGCGAAAAACCTTTTCGCCCGTTGAAGCAGCAGTTCACATGTCAAACGACGCCTCTCAATGTCCCTTGGTTTCAATTCATATGGGACCCAATGTCGTTCCTTCTGGGTTATGCCCAAAGTTTTGAGATGTTTTCCTACCGTTGATAAGTCAACTCTCAATGATGTAGACAATTCTTGAAGTGTTTGAGATGAGTCTTCATTGAGCAATGCCTCCAACTCATTATCTTCAAATTTTTTCGGCTGGCCAGGTCGCTCCTTGTCATCCAAGTCGGAATCACCAGCTTTAAAACGTGCAAACCACTTCCGACACGGTTGCTCATCTAGAGCATGTTCACCATACACTGCCACCAAAATACGATAAGATTCAGTAGCACTTTTGTTCATATTAAAGTAATGAAGTAAAACCCCTTGCACAAATACTTTATTCGGCACAAATGTTGACATATTCAGTAAATTATAAAGTGTTGTTATTTACGATTCAAAAAGAGGTTATGTATAGCAAATGACATTCAGAGATAGCTGTTTCACGATGAAAACATTACTTCCGGTTACAACGAAATACTGTACTACCTACGCCATCTCTTGTAAAACGCTGCGAATTCATTCCAACACCTAATATAAAAGCATTGTTTGAGCAGTTACATATTTCCGAAACATGCTTTATTGGAAAGCATACTTCATTTAAGTTTTGAAACGAAGGTTTTTTCTCTGTCAATTTGGATAGGCGTACTGGATCATAGGGGTGAAAATAGGACTACTGATCATGATGCTGCACGATCGAATTAACAGAGGAAAAACCCTCATTTCCTCAATAACGCTGTTAATATTTAATCTTTTGAAACAAAATTTAGACGAAATAAGGTTATTGTACGCTTAATTACATACTTTTTCCCAGCAATTCCATATAAATAATCTAGGAGACAAAAACAATTGGAAGGCCGACCTTTTTCGGGCCGCCACAGTGGTGTATTCCCTTCATTGAACTAATTAACTTAACCAATGGTTTCATTATTTGATTGCATTATTTTAATCAATAATTTAATCGATGTAATTAATGATTTAATGACACCGTAAAAATACAAAATTAGCAACTTAATTAACTAATTAGAAAAATAATTAAACTGCCACAAAAAACCTAGCAAACATTGGCGCGAAAATGAATTGCGTTTTCTTTTTGGCGCTTTTTCGTCCAATTCGCAGTACGGAGGAGAGTTTGATGGGTCATTGCAGCATCGAGGAAATTGGCCAACTTCCGGATGACGTCAGGTCCTCCCTTGTCGCCGATCTTTACTTCAAGATGGACGCGCCATGTTTTGCAGATAAGCTGAATGGCGTCAGGCTCTGGGACTATTTATTGACTAATAATAAAATCGATCCCATGATTTTTGGGATCGATGCTCACTGCCGGGACGTCGCGGACGTCGCTGACGTCCAAGAGGTCGCGACCGAGGGGGAATTTTCATTGACACCGCGGGCTTCACAGCGATTGGCGATCGACGAAGACATAGTGGAGCGCGTGGCAAGCTCGGGCGCGACGTATCCGGTGAAGGAATTGGTGCTCGATCGATTGTCAGGGTAAATTGACTTTGTTTGGGCTTATCCAATGGGGGCCATACCATTTTTTGAAAGTGAGCAATGGGTGAGAACGATTTAATAGTAGTTTTCATAGTTGAACGACTATAATCGAAGTTGAATTACTTAATTGTGAATCAAGTACGATAATAGTAATTTATTTTCCTAATTGTAGTTTTTGTATTTAAGCTACTATTCTTGAGCTTGAATTGCTTAATGGTGATTCATGTACGATAATCGCATTTCATTCCAATAATATTATCTAACATAATATAGTAGTAAAAACAATAGTTCAAATCAGTAATAGTAGTATTCATAATTGCGTTCCTATTACTGAAGTTGAATTAGTTAATAGTTATTTATTCAAAGTAATAGTAGTTTATTTCAGTAATGTTAGCTTAAATAATACAATAGTACCAATAGCAGTTTCCTTCAATAATAGTAATTTTCATAGTTGATGTACTATTGTTGAAGTTGAATTACTGAATGGTGATTCAAGTACGACGACAATAATTTATTGAAATAATAGTCGTCGGCCTTTTCTCACTCGCGCCACAGAAGTGTGCGTGCGTTCCGGCTTGCGGCGCTCTCGTCTCGACACGGAGAACTCTGCGTCGCGCTTGCGCAGGGCCAAAACCGAGCAATGGGAGGAAAAGAAAGAAAGAAAGAAAGCAAGAAAGAAAGAGAGAGAGAGAGAGAGAGAGAGAGAGAGAGAGAGAGAGAGAGAGAGAGAGAGAGAGAGAGAGACTTTGAAGTCTACTTCAAAGCCGGCCTGGCAGTCTAGTGGTTATCGTGCTAGTAGTAGTAGT
The DNA here is from genome assembly GCA_951751655.1 of Ophion costatus. Lineage (NCBI taxonomy): Eukaryota > Metazoa > Arthropoda > Insecta > Hymenoptera > Ichneumonidae > Ophion > Ophion costatus. The sequence continues at coordinate 13,001,088 of OX632364.1, forward strand.
TTTTGAATAGTTGAACAACTATTGCGTAACTGTGTGAAAAATTGAATAGTTATCCAATTATCAAATTTGCTATGCCATTACACAATGGTCATTAAACTGGTCAAAATATTAAATAAAAATTTGCATAGTTGCAATTAAATTACACATTAGTTTTTCAACTACTCAAATTTTTACTCTATATTTTGAACAGTTGAATGACTTTGGTGTAATGGCATAGCAAATTCAATGGTCATCCAACTATTCAATTCGCTATGCCATTACACAAAAGTCATTTAATTGTTGAAAATATTGAGTAAAAATTTGCATAGTTGAAAAACTAATGTGTAATTTAATTGCAACTATGATCGTAAAACGACTACTGTTAAATTACTCATAGTAATTGGAATAGTTCAATTACTATTATTACGGTATAATAACTAGTGTAGAATAACTCAACAAAATTTTAATATATGACTCACTATCGTGTAGTTTAATTGCGGCCATTGCCGTGAAATTACTACTATTAAATTGTCAATAGTACTTAGAATAGTTAAATTGCTATTATTGAAGAAAAATAAGTATTGTTAGATTCCTCCAAGACATTTAAATAGTTGAAGAACTATTGCATAGTTTGATTGCATAGTGGCGGTAATAGTTGCAACTATTACCGCCAACTAACTACTATTAAATTGACCAAACAGTATCGTGATTTTAACAGATACGGATTATTCACGCGTCAGGAGAGGCAGTACCCGAGATCGGTGCTCGCGCGCTTCTTCAGCAACCGCGTGACACCGGAAGCATTTCACTCAATGCTATTGGGCTTCCGCTGCACCTTAGATCCCGACGAGTTCGCAAAACAAGTCTTCTCCGTTATTTACCATCGGGGCGCGAGTGATTGTCCGGCATCCTGTGCAAACGCAATGGAAACCGGAAGTCTGTTGGGATTGATATCCGAACTGGCCTCAAGACCGGAAGTGACATTGCTGGTGCGCGCGATCATCAAGAACATCGAAGTCTTTCACGAGGATCTCGAAACCCACATCCGAGACGATCCCGTTCTTCTTCTCACACAGGTTTTTCTCGAACACCTGGCCCGAAGTAGTCACCAAGCTCGCGAAGATGCCCCGACATTTCGTGACATCCCGAAAAACGATTTCAACCTTGGACCGGAGGCGATCGGGTCCGAAACGATACAGCATTCGTTGGGAAAAATTCCGTATCTCGCGGCAGCGCTGGAGGACTTCCCAAAATCGAACGAGCCGACGATGTATGATCTGTTGAACGGTTACGAGGGCTGCGACCTGGCCAGGGCCTTGAAATGGCGCGACCAGAACGACATCCTGCCAAAATTCCGGAGCGAAAATCTCGCCAGAAACTATGGCCGCGAAGAGAAACTGTCGTACGAACATTATCTCAGGGAGTCACGCGCGAGCATGGCGGTACGGGCCTTGGAGAGGGAAAGCGTCAAGCCTCATCGTGCCAACAAGGTCAAGCCTCGTCGTGCCGCGGGCAGTTGCGCGGCCGAGGTCAATTGGACCGCCCACGAAAAAGTCAAGGTCAATGAGGGCAATAAGGTCGAAGCGGAACTCATGGGCAATGAGACGTCCAAGGTTAACGTCGAGGTTATCGAGATCAAGGCAGATAACGGGGCCAGAAGGTTCAATAATAAGGTCGAAGTCTATGAGGAGGTCAGAGCGGCCAACGTTGATCAGGTCAAAGTCCATGAAGCAATTGATGCGGTTAAGGCGAATGAGGAGGTCGAACGGTTCAAGGTCGAAGAGGATCCCGACAGACGACAATCAATGTCGATCGATCGACCGTCAATGAACAAGGTCAATGAGATCAAGCTGAACAACGATGCCATTAAGGTCGATGTGATGATAAGCGAAGTTGATCAGGTCCGTAAGGTGAAAATGAGGGAAGCGGTTGATGAGGTCAAGACCAAGAAGGGGATAGAGGTCGTCAGCGATGAGGTAAAGGCCAGCCATGAGGTCAAGGTCATCAAAGAGACCCATCGGTTCAAGATCAGCGGAGATTTCGAGGAGGTCATGGCCAAGAAGGGGATGAAAGTGAAAAACAAGGTCAGGGTGCAGATCGGCGGCGATATAAAGGTCGAGATGAAGGTCGAGGCCGCCGCGTACGCTCGGGGCTTGGCCCTGGAGTCCGGCGACGAGGAGGCCAGGTGCACCTGCATCGCTTTCATTGCGCTTCTCGGGCTGAATTCCGAGTGCCTACGGCTGGGCGCGACTGCCTGGGCCTATGTGAACAAGAGTCTCGGCATTTCGATTCGCGACTCGTTGAGGTCGCTCGGCCCGACCTCGTCGCAGCGTGATGTTACGGCGACTCTGCGACTCCTCGAGCGTAGTTTTGAAGCTAACCTCGCTCGTGACAGACCCAAGGACAGCAGCAAGGTCGATCTTAAGAGCGCTATCACGGCGACTGACCGGCCCGAAATCGTGGACACGCTCGAGGCGAATGACGAGGTCGACCTCAAGGAGATCCCTGGGGAGGACAAACGAAAAGTCGACCTCGATGGGACCACCGAGGACGGTTCCAATTGTGGGTGCAGGCCGTTCAATCTCAATGCCGTTCTCAAGGACACACAAAGTTTCGTTGATGCCTCGAGAACTTGGGAGACAATCGTGGGCTTCGCAAGGATTCACGAGACATCAGCACCGAGGTCGTACTTTCGGTTGCTCGCCCTCCACGATCGTCGCCTTGAGTTTGTCCTCGCGGGTCAAATGTTCTCGTATCCGCTCGAAGCGATGCTCGAAAGCGCCCGCGAATTCGCGAATCCCCATGTCCGCGAGCACTTGTGCCTGGCGTTGAGGAACACACGACTTTTGGTGACGAGGAGCGATCACGAGACGCGAAAGTCTCGAGAATTCCCAGATGCGACGGAGTCCGAGGAGTTGGAGGATCTTTGGACGATTGTGTTGAGATGTCACGCAAGTCGGGATCCACCCGGGTCGTTCCTGAAAACCTCGAGGACCTCGAGGTCACCGGTGCTGACGGTGCTGGCCGCATTTTACGAGCCGTCCGCGACTTCCGGCTTTTGTTACTCGTGGCTCGTCGTGTCAGTCGGCGCAGAGAAGCTTCTCCGGGAATACGAGATCCCGTTGCGCGAGGAGCTCTGGTCGGCACAGTCGGTACGCCATCTTTTGAAGTCGTGTCTTGACCTTGGGTACGCCGGCACGCTTGCGCGCGCTTTCCTCATTTTCATGCCGGAACATCCGCTCGGACTACTTTTCCGCGCTTACTGCGGCTTTCTCGACGACGCCGATCACCAGAAGGCGGCCTTGACCGCGCTGCGTGGCTTCGTTGAGGCCTGCGCCAACCTTGGCTGCAATCCCGGTATCGACTGGGACAACACGACTAACGAGGATTATCTCTGGAACTTGCGCTGGATTGTCCTCGTCGCCGTTCAGTGCTCGATGAGTCTCATCGCCCGTTGCTCGTCCAGCCTCCATCTTGGCCTCGTCTTTCTTGAGCTTCACACGCGCGCGCTTTTCAACGAGAAACTCTACGTTGCAACGCCAAACTTCGCCACGCTCCGACGCGTCGTCGCCATCCTCGCACATACCCCGGTGCAATTTAATTTCGACGCTATACAATTCGACGGTCGAGGATCCAACGTCGATCGCGAAATTCAACGATGCGTCGACCAATTGCTCGATTTAGAGGATTTTGAGAACGCACTCGCGTTGTCCAAAGTCGCTGGATTGCGGTGCTCCAATATAATCCTTGCACAGGTAAGCGTTCCATTCTGTTTTTTTTTTCGAACGTATTCGCGGAGGCTTTAATAATATGATTGGTGATTACTGTACAAGTATAATTTTATCTTACTATCATAACAATAATATAATGAGAGGTGATAATAACAATGATGATAGACATAATAATTGGATAAATTGTAATTAACAGTAATTAATAGCGACAATAGCTGTACCGAAGAATATTGATAAAACTTCAATAAAAATTATAATAAATTTTGAGGGACGTTACGAAGATTTAATCATTATAGCAATAAAATCAATGGTACAAATAACAAGAACAATACTAATAGTAGTATAATAGCATATCTATCGACTAATTTTAGTAATGTTTCATAACAATGAAGTAGTAGTGTGTTTATTCCAAGTTCAGCCCCTTCGGCTTTTCACAGCCTCGTTTACATCTAGTATACGAATAGACATCCAATCGCTACTTGATATAAACAATGAAATATACACGCTTCATTTACATAATGGCAACCTCTATATACAACCTGCCAGTGAACTTGGCAGATAATTGGCCCCCAGATCAAAATTCAATAAGACTTCTCTTCGCATGCAGTTGAGTTCTATAGTTCCTGATAGTTTTTAGCAATAGTTACAGCGATGTTATTTGAAATAAGGGCGATTGGAAAAATTATCAGCTTACTTCTCGTAGCAGATCATTTTCTAGAAAACCATAAATTACTGGGAATTCTTCATGCATGCGGTTGAATGCATGGAAGATGTAGTAGTATTTTCCATGTATTCGAGAAAAGTTCCGACTTTTAACTACTTTTTAATTAGTTATTAACAATTGTTGTCAGCATCCCAACAAAACGAGTGTGATCTGCTGATGGGTGAGCTTGAATTCTAGGTGCGTTCTGTATAGGATATTATAGTTTTAATTTTGTTTCATGTATTTGATAACAGTTCTGGTTTCTTGCTGTCGTTCAATAATTATTGACAATGTTTATCAGCATTTCAAATATTCAATTGTGATCTGCTGACGAATAGACGTGAATTCTTGGTGCTTTTTGTGTGGAATATTGTAGTCTTGGTATTGCTTAATGTACTCGAGAAGAGTTCTGGCTTGTAGCTATTTACAATAATTAATAACAATCGTTATCAGCATCTCAACTATGAAAGTGTGATCTGCCGATGGATCGGCGTAAGTACTAGGTGCTTTTTGTATGAGATATTATAGTTTACGTTTTCTTTGATGTATTTGAGAAAAGTTGTGGCTCCTAGCTATTATTGAATAATTATTAACAATTGTTCTGAAAACAATTAACTGAAATTACAATTGTGAAATTACAAATTTCTCTTAAAGCAATTAAAAAAAAAGATGTTCGAATACGGTGAAAAATTGATATCTCCTTCATCGACCGTGAGTGGGATCAACGAAGCGCACCGTGAATGTAAATTCATTCCCCCTAAAAAAACATGAACAAGAAAAAAACGCCAAATAATAAAAAATACGCTCCAAACAATTATCGGTTGTTTCATTGCCTACAAAATCTTAATTAACCTCGAAATACATCTGATTTTTTTAAACAAGATTTTTATTTACATCATTACTTTTCCAATTCAAACGTACATAAGAAGTAAAATAACTTTTTATGAAAAAGCGAAGCAAATTTACTAGAAACGTACACAAGATTGTCAAACCTTAGAAATACTATTTCTCTCAACATTTTATTTTGAAAAACCATATTACTATTATAATAATAAGTTCGAATCCCGATTATATAACAGTAAAACTTATGCATCACAAAAGTACTGTATGTATGTATCGCTGGAAATGCTGTGCAGTGATTTGGCGTGCATGGTTAAGACAAAACACTCAGAAAGATATACGATCTTCTTACTTAGATTATTTTAAATTGTAAACTATGTCCATTAGACCAACATTTACACGACACAGTAGATTTCAGGAGATGTAATGGTGGTTCTATAATAGAGTAGAAAGTAAATACTTTCACGTAACTTTTCAAATTATGCAAGTAAAGTGAGATTCCAAGAGCCGTTCGGTCTAGAGGAACATCACTAATTTTATTTGTTTATACTATGTGACATCAGAAACATGGTTTGCAGGTACATAATAAATTGCGTCAATTTATGTCTTTTTTAACTTGATAGTCAAGTTATTGAGAAAACGTCATCCTTCGACGAGCTTTTCATCTTAACCATGCATGCCAAGTCGTTGCACCAAATTTCCAGTGATATGTACATACAGTACTTGTGTGTTGCGTACGTTGTACTTTTATATAATCGTGATTCGAACTTATTATTATAATGGTAATATGATTTTTTAAATACAATGTTGAGAAAAATAGTATTTCTAAGGTTTGACCATTTTGAGTACGTTTATAGTAAATTTGCTTGGCTTTTTGATAGGAAATTATTTCACTTTTTTGTATGTTTGTACGTTGTGCGTTTCAATTACAAAGTAATCATGTAAATAAAAGTATTGCGAGAAACACAACACAAGTATTTTGAGGTTAATTAGAATTTTGAAGATAATGAAACGACCGACAATTTTTTGGAGAGCATTTTTATTATATGGCGCTTTTTTTTACTAATTCAAGTTTTTTGGGAGGATTTCATATCCTTTTTCACTAAATATATATACAGGGCTACTGGTTATTGGTCACATTCCCTTGAAAAGGTTGTAGCATAAATATAGTACAGGGTGCGCCAGAGAAACTTACTTATTTGAAAGGTCAATAAAAACAAAAGTACTTCAATTATTGTTTTAAATTTTTTTTTATTTGAGAATACAATATCCCATTTTTTTTTCATGTGGTCTTGAAAATGACATCGGATAAATGGCGACCCCCATTGCGCATACACTGATGAAGTCGATTTTTGAAATTCGTATCCACTCTTTGCAGCATATCAATCGGTATGTTGGCAATGGCGTCGCGAATGTTGTTCTTGAGGTGTGCTATTGTCCGTGGTCGATCGACATAAACCAGAGATTTCAAATAACCCCATAAAAAGAAATCGCATGGAGTCAAATCTGGAGAGCGTGCCGGCCATTGGAGATCGCCTCTGAGAGAGATGAGGCGGTCGGGGAAATGTTGTCGCAACAAATTCATTGAGTCTCGTGCTGTGTGTGCTGTGGCTCCATCTTGCTGAAACCACACCTTCCTAACGTTCATTTCTTCGAGTCTTGGAAGAAAAAATTCCTCGATCATGTTCCTGTAACGAGCTCCATTCACGGTAACTGCGCGGTAACTCTCAGAGGCGATCTCCAATGGCCGGCACGCTCTCCAGATTTGACTCCATGCGATTTTTTTTTATGGGGTTATTTGAAATCTCTGGTTTATGTCGATCGACCACGGACCATAGCACACCTCAAGAACAACATTCGCGACGCCATTGCCAACATACCGATTGATATGCTGCAAAGAGTGGATACGAATTTCAAAAATCGACTTCATCAGTATATGCGCAATGGGGGTCGCCATTTATCCGATGTCATTTTCAAGACTACATGAAAAAAAAATTGGGATATTGTATTCTCAAATAAAAAAAAATTTTAAACAATAATTGAAGTACTTTTATTTTTATTGACCTTTCAAATAAGTAAGTTTCTCTGGCGCACCCTGTATAATCTAGCTGTATACAAACCATCTATATAAATGAATATTGAAGTGAATAGCAGAGTATTGCATATCTCAGAAAATTACTACAAAAGTCACACTATTAAAGTTCCCAGTTGATCATAAATTCATCAAATGATCAAATTACCGATCACGAGACGTTTTTTTTATAAAAAATTCTCCATAATCCAACTAGTGATTTTATTGCGCGATAAAAGTTCCAATAGACAAACGAATTATTTTCGAAAGCCAGAGAAGAACTCACTAACTACATAGTACCTACATGCAAACGAGATTAAAATTACGTCGCCATTGTAATACAGACAAAGCAACTAACGACAATAAATAATAACGTACGACCATAAATGCAAAATATAATATAATAACATTTAATAAAACTCAAAAAATTTCAAAAGCCTTGAGAATTCATTTGAAAACTTGAAATACCGCTTTTCCATGGCCGTTATTCATCTACCGAAGTGTGGTATTGTGACGTAGATTAATAAACAAACGTAATCGATCACGAGACAGGCGAGTATCGCTGATTGTCTTGTTCCGTGTACATTCAAACTTCGGTGACTTTCTGTTCTTAACCATGCGCGTTAAGTCGTTTAACAGCATTTCCAGTGTACTTGTGTGGTACGTACATTGCACTTTCATATAATGGGGACACCAATTTAATGTTATAACAGTAAGATAATGTTTTCAAATGAAAATGAAATATTTAGAAAAATATTATTCCTAAGGTTTAATAATTTTGTTTACAAAATTTTTACTAATCTTGCTTGGCTATTTTATAAAAAGTTATTTCACTTTTTTTTGTATATTTGAACAAAAAATATATTCAAATCCGAACCGGTGTGGTGGTCTAGTGGTTAGCGTGTTTGCCTCTGAAATCACAACATCAGGAGGTCGCGGGTTCGAATCGCCGTCTCGTAGTTTTGGAGAAAAATAAATACGGGCGTGACGTAGCTCCAGTTCGACACGGATGTCGCGCACACCGCCCGGTACGAGAGTGTGTCGTCTGTGTATGACTGTAGCCTACGATGTATTTCTCGACGAAACGCGACTAGTTCCGAGACCGGGAAGCGAACTCGGGACCGGTTGCATCCGTATAGTTTTTCCGCAGTTTCCCTATACCCATGGCACAAAATGTCATGGTGGATGCGATACAGAGGAAGTCGGCTGCGGCCGCAAGGTGGGGACCGATTAGGGATATAAAGTGGAAAAAATGGATGGGAATGTAATAAGGGGAAGTACCCCGTACATGGAAGCTGCAATAAGCGGAAGCGTTCGCCGTAGCAGAGACAATAAAAAATAAAACAAATAATAATACCTAGGTATTTCTGCGAAAAGCAAAGAAAATTGAGTTTCTTACATCGGGGCCGTTGGCGCTTTAACACGACGGCGAACGGAAACGCAATACGGGGGAAGATCGTGGCAAATGATAAAGTACATAATTTGAGGTTATAAGACTGTTAAAAGGTTGCTGTACACTTTTCTATTAAATTACTTTTTTCCAAAAGGACGATGACACGGGGAAAAAAATAGCGACGAGGCACACTCCACTTCCGGTTGATCGACTCGCAATTTATAATGTGATAAAAGTGGTACGGCTTAAGGTTAAATTAATATAACATCGAGGAATAATGCTGAATTGTAAACGCATGACGCGGCGTCCATGCAGACCGCTGATAAT
>OX632364.1:13010331-13088331 GCA_951751655.1 Ophion costatus
CCCCCGCTTACCATATAACTTGCCGACTAGATCTGGCCGGACATTAAACTCGCCGACCGGTCATCGCGGCGACAGGCGATCTCGATGACGGATGAACTCGCCGACCCGCAAAGAGAGAGCAAACGAGAGAAAACAAGTTAGAATCGACATTTATTTCAGTAGCGATTTAACTTCCAGACACAATTTACTTTAGACATAGGTTAATTATCGTTAGAAAACAAAAAAAATCATTAATCCATTTTGATATTTCCGGCAACGTTCTTGAGGTATTCTACGATTTGGGCATCTGAAATAGTGACCCAATCTGACTCCTTGTATCCAGAGACAATTCTCTTGAGCTGGTTATTGGCCACCTCGTAGCGATGAAGCGAATTCCTGAACTGTTCGCGCATACCAGCCTCCCAGCCTCCCATTGCGCGAGCCGCGTGTCAGTGAGTGATTGCTCGTGCATGAATTTCTTGATGAGATGCCAGATATTAGGGTGATCCTTGCCCACACTCGTGCGAAATCCGTTGTGCCATCCTTCGATGGAGTTGTTAGTTCTTGGCAACAAATTCTTCACAGTCTTATAATGGTTCCAAATTGAACGATCAAACATAGCTTTCTTGACGCGACTCCTGCCGGTAGTGGTAAGAGCCTTCGTATCAAGCCATGTCCTTTGGAAGTATCCGATGAATGCGCTGAAGATAGGCTTGATTGTAGGCTCATTTTCATTATCATCTGATGGAGTAGAAAAGAAGGGGTGCCCGGTGAGAGCTTCAAATGCTTTGGCAACATGCGCTTCCGGAACGAATGCGAGAGCGACGAAACAACGTAGATACTCAGCATTTTCTCCAAATGACTGTGCATGATCGTTGTACACCTTGAGATCGCTGTCCCGCTGAGCGGAATGGAATTGGCATCCATGCATCTCAACGTTGATGAATACCTTGCGGAATGCGTTGACGGCAGCTAGTTCATAGTCGACTGTCACTGTCTTCGGGTTTAGCGCAGGCTGCAGGTCCTTTAGCGCGGTGCGCATAGTCATGTAGATTTCTTCATCTTGCTTTTCGAGGAGCACATATACCATCGGTGGCACGTGTTCCTGATCAGTAAACTTATGAATCGTGTAGAGTTGACGGAACTGCAGCGGAGAAACCTCGAATGTACCATCAGCAAGCCAGTGCGGTGCTCTCGCCAGTCGGTTGAGGTTTTTTTGCAGCCCAAGAATAAGGATTCTAGTGCCATGTGGTGGGTTGGAATCATTGGAACCGTACAGAAGGAAGTTCTGCCCATCGTACGTCTTGAAATCGGATGGAATAACAATATCCAGGGCGTTGTGCGAGCACTCCGGTTGTGGTGCATGAACCCTATACCTGCTCGAAGCGATGTGGCGCATATTTGCTACTGATGGTAGCGCGTTGCGGACAATGTGTGGAAGACCCATTGACGATAGTGCGTGGCTTAGATTCTGGGTTCAATTTGGCTGTTTCCCTGATTACTTGAAGTACTTCGACTCGAGAGATAAGCTCAGGTCAAGCTTCGCACCTATGTTCACCGTTCCTTGCGATGAGAATATCGTCCCGGATGGTCAGCCGCGCAGGACAGTTGATTGTTGTATCTCTCCTCGCCTTACACGACCAATACCATACCAATCCTGCCGAGGTTTTCTTGCACTTCTCCTTATTGAAAAGACGTCCTTTGTCCACGATGTTCATGCCACGCTGTCCAGGAACATATTTGACTCGCTGGTCCTCTTCGGTTTAAACGTTTGCGATCATAGCAGTTGACAGTGTTGATTCGTCTTAACTCCCTGACGATGAATTAGACATGATGATCTGTTAGGAGGGGCTCTATCTGTATTGCATCGACCTACTCAATCACTAACTCACCCACCTACTCACACTCTCACTCACTCACTCACCCAAACAAACAAACTCACCCGCCCACGCACACACTCACTCACTCATAAACAAACCCAAACAAATCCACTCACACCCTCAACCACTTACTCACTTACACTCTCCCTCACTCACCCGCTTACTCACACTCTCACTCACTCACCCGCCTACTCACACTCTCACTTACTCACTTACCCAAACAAACATACTCACCCGCCCACTCACACACTCACTCACTCACAAACAAACCCAACCCAACTCACTCACTCAGTCATTCCCTCACTCACTCACAAACTAACCCAACCCGACCCGACCTAACCCAACACAAACCCAAGCCACCCAATTATACACTCACTCAGTCACAAACAAACCCAAACAACCTCACTCACTAACTTACTCAGTCACTCGCTCTCTCCCTCAGTCAATCACTCACTCACACTCGCTCATCCCAATAAACCCAAACAAACTCACTCACTCATTCACTCACTCAATCATCCACCTACTCACTCACTCACATTTACATAATATATTCAATCATTTCTATCGAATATATAACTTTTTTTAATTTTGTGAGAATAACTGACATCATTATTGTTAATCACTATTCAAAACGAATGGTAAGGAGGAGAACGTCGGTCACGACTAAACTACTATCAAACTAACTGAGTGTACTAAATTTCAAATCAATCCGTTCTATAGGTGACAAGAAATCATGTATACCGATTTGAAAAATGTAGTTTTGAGAAAAACGCATTTTTGAAGTTCTACTGGCAGTTCTGTCCTTGCAATCATAAATTTACGCTTAATCTGCTATTCCTACACAATATGTTGGATCTTCTTGTTCAATGTGATTTACCCAAGCGACGAAGCGATCTTTTAAAATTGTCACACCAGCCGAGCTCCTTAAAAGCAGTGCAGCAACTTGCAGCTTGCGTAAATGCAATTTCAATCTTTCGTCTGATGTCTATTGAATGTACGTCTCAATCGGAGACCAATATTCTCGTTATCTTCGCGTTATAAAATATTCGCAACTTCGTAGACTCGATAACGCGGGCAAGAAAGGAAACCCAACCCAACCCACCCAAACAAACACGCTGACCCGCCCACTCACACACTTACTCACTCACATTTTCAGTTTTATTCACTCACTTATTCACAAACAATCCCAAACAAATACACACACTCAGTTACTCACAAACAAACCCAAACAACCTTACGCACAAACTTACACGGTCAATCGCTCTTTCCCTCAGTCAATCACTCACTCACCCAAATAAACCCAAACAAACTCACTCACTCATTCGCTCACTCAACCACCCACCTACTTACTCACTCACATTTACATAATATATTCATATTTGATTTGTTTATATAAATATATATATATATATATATATATATATATTCGTGTTGTATTTAAAATTGTATAAATTATGGTTAATTTTGCGATAAAAACTAATAATCAAACTTACCTTTATTTATATTATATATTAATTGATTTTACTTCATTTATTATATATTATAATATATATTATAAATATTTATATATATATAATATAAAATATAATAAATATTGAATTCATTATATATTAACTTACTTTATACAGGGTGCGCCAGAGAAACTTACTTATTTGAAAAAATTCCCGCGCGGTGAGTTGGGCGGGTAGAGGGGCGAGAGGGGGCGCATCTGGAGGGGGAAGTTCCCAAGTTTGTTTCTCCCTCCAGTCAGTTGCCATCATGCTCTGGTCTAGAGAGCAGCGGGCCTTCGCAGTCGAGAGCTTCTTTTCTAACGGTCGCTCACTTGTTGCTACGCAACGTGCCTTTCGCGCTCGCTTTGAAATTCCTCCTCACAGACTCGTTCCTGGCCGTAATTCGATTCTGTCGTGGGTTAACTCATTTCGAGAGTGTGGAAGTGTCGCTAAACCCAGAAATGGACTTCAACGGACCATTAGAACTCCGGAAAATGTCGAAAGAGTGAGGCAGTCAGTTGTGCGTTCTCCCCGGCGTTCGGCTCGCAAACACGCAGCTGCTATGGGAATTTCTGACACCACTGTTCGACGAATTCTCCATGAAGACCTTCAATTTCATCCCTATAAATTGGCTGTTGTGCAAGGATTAACTGAACGCGATTTTGTTGCCCGTCAAAATGCATGTGAAATGCTGGTTGACAACCTGCCTGAAGATGCGGTCGTTTTTTTCAGTGACGAGGCTCACTTCCACATTTCCGGCTGCGTCAACAAGCAAAACATGCGTTATTGGTGTGGTGTAAATCCACGTGAGCTTCACCAGAAGCCACTTAATTGTGAGCGAGTTACTGTCTGGTGTGCGATGTCGGTAATGGGAATAATTGGTCCTTATTTTTTTGAAGAAAACGAACGCATAGTTACCGTGAATGGAGCTCGTTACAGGAACATGATCGAGGAATTTTTTCTTCCAAGACTCGAAGAAATGAACGTTAGGAACGTGTGGTTTCAGCAAGATGGAGCCACAGCACACACCGCACGAGACTCAATGAATTTGTTGCGACAACATTTCCCCGACCGCCTCATCTCTCTCAGAGGCGATCTCCAATGGCCGGCACGCTCTCCAGATTTGACTCCATGCGATTTCTTTTTATGGGGTTATTTGATATCTCTGGTTTATGTCGATCGACCACGGACCATAGCACACCTCAAGAACAACATTCGCGACGCCATTGCCAACATACCGATTGATATGCTGCAAAGAGTGGATACGAATTTCAAAAATCGACTTCATCAGTGTATGCGCAATGGGGGGCGCCATTTATCCGATGTCATTTTCAAGACTACATGAAAAAAAAATTGGGATATTGTATTCTCAAAAAAAAAAAATTTTAAACCATAATTTAAGTACTTTTGTTTTTATTGACCTTTCAAATAAGTAAGTTTCTCTGGCGCACCCTGTATATCTTATAATAACTTAGCTTTATTCCAAAATAACGAACGACCGAACAAATGAAATTTGTTCAATGAAATGACGTAATTTTTAGCATTAAAAGTCATAGGTAATAATTTCGATTTTTTATGCAATCGCAAGAACGACGACACTGAAAGGACCGATCGATCCTCAGCTTACCTTAGGAAAAAAACCACAAATACCTATGTTTCTTATAAGGATTTACGTATTCATGATTAAAAAAAATATTTAAACTCAAAATTGTGCGAAATCTGCACAATTCCAGTTTTACAAAAAAATAGTCGGCGAGATCTTTAGTTGGCCAGTTTATTGGTCGGCCAGAACAATGGTCGGCCAGATCGCTGGTCGGCCAGATCTCTGGTCGGCCAGAATAATGGTCGGCCAGATCTCTGGTCGGCCAGATCAATGGTCGGCCAGATCTTTGGTCGGCCAGATCTCTGGTTGGCGAGTTCATATCGTCGGCGAGTTTTTAGTCGGCCACATCCGGTCGGCCAGATTCTGGTCGGCGAGATCGAGTCGGCGAGTTAAGTCACTACCAATCCCCCCCCATCCCTCTCTAGCGAAAGCTGCTAAATAATTTCATACTGGAAATAGACAATAATGAAATAAAAACGAATGAAAATAAAAATGACTAAACGGAAAATATATAAAATAAAAACAAATTAAATAATAATAAAATTAAAAATTAAATTAAAAATAACAAAATTAAATAATCGATCAATAATCAATCGATACTCCCCGCCAGCGCCAACGATTTCCCCCGCCCCGTATGACGTCACCGCTCCCTTCCGATTCCATCTCCCGCGCACGATGTCATCCCCCTCCCCGCGTCAGAGTGTGAATGTTCTCGATTCGCAGAAAGCACACAAGAGAATCGAGCAATCAACCTTCTCCGGAGTTCGCGTTGAGAAGAATCGAAAACTCCGAGATAATTCGTTGCTTCGAATCTGGGCCGGCGTTAATGGCAATAAAGATTGTCCATTCGAGGAGAGCGTCAACGTACCCCATAATTCACGGCACGAATGTCACGATACTATTGAGTATTTCGAATCCCCGATCTTCTTTCTCTCGGCAATATCTCAATAATGCTGCAGCTGCGAGAGTCGTGGAAGGATGTCGGGAATACGGGAACAGAGAGATCACTCGCCGTCAAATTCTTTCATATGAAAAAAGCTAGTTTAAGTTTATTTAATGAACAAAGAAATCTTTCGGGATACTTGTGAGCGCGGGTCTGGTCTCTTGAACGTCGCAGAGCGAACTGCCGCGTGCCTCGTTCGTCTCGGCTAGCCCGACGCCAAGGCTTCTAGAAGGTTCGGCGCCTGCCTCTGATTGGCCGAGCCTCGCTGGCTCGAGACTTGCCTGGGTAAAGCCCGTAAAGGCGGACTTGCGACGAACTACTTTACGCAATACTTCCGCCGTTCGAGCAGAGTCCAA
The DNA here is from genome assembly GCA_951751655.1 of Ophion costatus. NCBI lineage: Eukaryota > Metazoa > Arthropoda > Insecta > Hymenoptera > Ichneumonidae > Ophion > Ophion costatus. Next base: position 13,016,583 of record OX632364.1, read on the forward strand.
GGTCCTTTACTCCGAGGTCTTCCCTCAGCTTGCAGAATCGATTTCTCGGTAGAGCCTTTGTCAGGATGTCAGCCTTCTGCTCTTCAGTCCGACGATATTCGGCGGTCAGTTCTCCTGACCGAATCTTCTCACGTACGAAATGGTATCGTACGTCGATGTGTTTCGTTCTTTTGTGAAACTCCAGATTCTTTGCGAGCCGAATCGCACTTTGGTTGTCCACGAAGATCGTTGTCGCTTCTTCGCACGGACACGACATCTCCCGAAGCAATCTTCTCAGCCAAATGGCTTCCCTTGATGTAATCGATGCTGCCACGTACTCGGCTTCCGTTGTACTCAACGTCACGAGTCTCTGTCTTTGACTCGCCCCTGTCACCGGTCCTCCAGCGAACTCGAAAATATATCCCGTTGTAGACCTTCTGGTTTCCACGTCGCCTGTGAAGTCAGCATCCGAAAAACCTTCCAGCACTGTTGTACTCCCATCGCATCGATACTCGATTCCGTGCTCGAGAGTTCCTCTCACGTATGAGATTATTCGTTTCACCGCCCGCCAGTGATCCTTGCCATGGTTGTTGAGAAATTTGCTCACCAAGTTCACTGCGAACGCTATGTCCGGTCGAGAGACTATCGACAAGAACATTAGTGAGCCAACAGCCTCTCTGTACGGCACATCCTCAGCCTCTTCTTTCGACAGCGGCTGCAGTGTGGAGCCAGGCTCACACGGCACGCTGACCGGCTTGGCATCCGTCATCCCGAATCGCTCGAGAATTTTTCTTGCGTACTTGCGCTGATGAACGAATACTGACTTCACGGCTCTGTCCCGTCGAATTTCCATTCCGACGAATGAACTCGCTTCCCCGATGGTGATCTCGAAACCTTCCTTGAGATGCCTTAGTACGATTTCGACAGCGTCCGTGTCCTCCGCTGCAATTAGGCCATCGTCTACAAACAGAGCCAGATAAACAATCTTTCCTTTCACCCTGCCGGTAAAAATACATTGGTCTGCACTCGTTTCCTGGAAATCAAACTGCCTCAGGAACAACGAGAACTTCTTGTTCCAGCAGCGAGGTGACTGTTTGAGACCATACAGTGACTTCCTCAGTTTACAGACGATGTCCTCCTCTCGTCCCTCGACGTCCAGACCGTCGGGCGGAGCCATGAAGATTTCTTCTTCCAATTCTCCGTACAGAAAAGCCGTCTGCACGTCGAATTTCCCAATCTCCAAATCCTTGGACGCGATGATGGCCAACAGAACCCGCAGAGAATCATATCTCACCACAGGTGAGAAAGTCTCGAAGAAATCCACACCCTCCTTTTGCATAAACCCTCGAGCGCAGGGTCGGGCCTTGAAACGTCGTGAGTTTCCGTCCTTACCGTCCTGGATACGGAAAACCCACTTGGAGTCGATAACCTTCATATGCGGCTTCCTCTTCGTTAGCGTCCTGGTCCCGTTGTTCCGATGAGACTGCAGCTCGGACTCGATTGCTGCCTCCCACTTCTCTGCATCTCGACAGCTGAGAGCTTCTCCGTACGTCGACGGTACGTTACACTCCGCCACGTTAGACTCGAACCTTGATGGTCTTCGAATCGATCCTCGATCTCGGTGGACTCGATCTTGCCCATCCCGTGCGGCTCGTCGACCCTCCTCCAGCTGGCCCTGAGCCGGAACATCCTCTGCCTGCTCGAACACTTCCTCATCGTCCAGATCCTCGTCAGCTTCCGCCGGAGCCGGAATCCTTGCCTCTTTCTTTGGCAGCAGCAATTCTCTCTCTCCCTCGTACTGTCTTTCCACGACCGGTCCAATCGTCTCCCGGAACGTCACGTCGCGTGACACTGACACCTTTTTCGACACCGGATCGAAGACACGATAGTTTGTAGAACTGCTTTCATACCCCACGAAGATCACCTTCTTCGCTCGAGCGTCCAATTTGGTCAGGTGCTGCTTTGGTATATTGACGTACGCTTCAGATCCGAAAATCCGCAGATGACTCAGGTCGGGCTTCACGCCAAACCATAGCTCATAGGGTGTCGCTCCGCTCTTCACACTCGAGGCTCCCGCTCGGTTGACTAGATACACCGCCGTGCTGCACGCTTCCGCCCACAAAAACTTTGGCAGATCCTTAGCCAACAGCATCGTCCTCGCACTTTCAATAAGCGTCCTGTTGTCTCGCTCTGCCTTTCCGTTTTGCTGCGGTGTGTATGGCGCCGTGTATTCTCGTCGAATCCCTCTAGCCTCTGTGTATTCGTCCATACCACGGTTCTTGAACTCGAGCCCGTTGTCCGACCGAAGCACTTGCATCCGCCTTCCAAATTTGTTTTCAGCCTCTTTTTCGAGGACCTTGCATTTTTCAAGCACGTCGCTTTTGTGCTTCAGAAAGAAAACATGACGAAAACTCGTAGCATCGTCCTTGAACACCAGCATATAGCGCGCGCCTCCCAGAGACTCCGTCGACATCGGTCCACACAGATCTGTGTGCCACACTTCACCTGGCGTTGTCATCGCACGAACACGTTCCTTCCGGAACGGCAGCCGATGCGATTTTCCTTCCTGGCATGTACTGCAGAAATTGTCCCAGTCACCGTTGCATTTGACCCCCTGGATCAGCTTGTCCTTGACGATCTTCTTCAACGCGTGACTGTTCACGTGGCCGAGTCGCTCGTGCCACACCCTTGAGTCTGCATTGCCCACGTTCGCTTCGGACGTCACTTCCGTATTCTTCGTTCGAAAAACCATCAAATAAATTCCACTGCCGTGCGCCACCCCGTGACCGAACGCGAAATTATTTTTTTTCGACCCGCACTGAATCGCCATGGAAAACCACACCGAGACCTTTTCTTGCGCACTCGCGGACGGAAAACAAATTTTTCGTCATGTCCGGCACATGCAAAACACCGTCGATTCGAGAAGGCCGCCATTTACCGTCCACAAACTTGTCTATCTCGACCGTACCGATTCCCGCTACTCGGCACTGTTTCCCATCACCGAGGGACACTGTATTCCCCGAGGGTAACTGGCGATAGTCTCGTAGCCACTCCCGTCGGTATGTAATGTGCCGAGAGGCCCCGCTGTCGGTAAGCCAACTGTCGTATTTATCGGCCGCGAGTATTTCGTTGGCCACACGCGTCGGTATCGCGAAACTGTTTTTAACGACGCCCGGTGTGAGCTCCTTCACCCCACTCTCGGCCACAAATGCACAGTCGCTCTCCTCATCGACAGCCCGGTGTCTTTCCCCGCTTTTGTTTTTTTTTTTGTTTGCACTCACGCGCGTAGTGTCCTAGTTCTTGGCATTTATAGCACCTCACTTTTTCTTTGTCTTTCGTTTTCTTTGGCTTTTCGTCCCGGGTTCTTTGTTCCTTTTTTTCCTTTTTCCACCGATTCGTCGCCACAAGCGCATTTTCACTGCTGTCGCTCGCCGACAGTCGCGCTTCTTCCCGAAGCAGCTTCTCTTCCAGGTTCTGCCGTGTTTGCTGTGCCGGCGCTAGGTTGTCCCACGTCGTCTGGAAAAACTGATATTTCGGGGCAAGACTCCCCAACATTTTTGCCATGATCATCTCGTCTGGCACGGTTCCTCCAACGTCGAGCACCTGCGCTGCCATATTATTCAGCTTCGTCAGGTGTTCGGTGATCGAATCGTTTGGGGCCATCCGGTACTCGAGAAGCCTCGTGGTCAGCATCAGTTTATTCGACTCGGACTTCAGCTCGTGAATGGTCGACAGCTTCGTCCACATTTCAGCCGCCGTCTCGTAGATTAGCGGAGGTCTGCGCTGCGCAGGCTCGAGCGTCGAGCTCAGCAAAAACATCGCGCGAGCGTTATCCTCCACCCACTTGGCTAACAGCGGATCGTCCGCCACCGGTTGCTGCCTCGTCCCGTTCACGATTGTCCATAGTCCATGCGCCACAAATAAAGCCTTCATCTCGAACTTCCAGCCCTGGTAGTCACTACCGTCGAATCTCACTACACTCCTTGTAAAGATCGCTTCGGCCATCGCGGATTTTTTTCTTTACAAGATCACGCGCGAACACCTGTTTTTCACACGAGGCCAATATGGCCGCCGCTCGCTTCACCCCGCGCCACGCACAAGCGTCTCTCGGCACGTTCACTTTCTCGCCGCATTCGCGAGACTCGACTTCCACGACCGTCTTTTCACAGTTATGCAGCTGGCGTGACTGGGCCCATAACCTATTGAGTATTTCGAATCCCCGATCTTCTTTCTCTCGGCAATATCTCAATAATGCTGCAACTGCGAGAGTCGTGGAAGGATGTCGGGAATACGGGAACAGAAAGATCACTCGCCGTCAAATTCTTTCATATGAAAAAAGCTAGTTTAAGTTTATTTAATGAACAAAGAAATCTTTCGGGATACTTGTGAGCGCGGGTCTGGTCTCTTGAACGTCGCAGAGCGAACTGCCGCGTGCCTCGTTCGTCTCGGCTAGCCCGACGCCAAGGCTTCTAGAAGGTTCGACGCCGCCTCTGATTGGCCGAGCCTCGCTGGCTCGAGACTCGCCTGGGTAAAGTCCGAAAAGGCGGACTTGCGACGAACTACTTTACGCAATAGATACAATACTTGACGAGCGAGAGAAGTAGAGTGTGCACAAATCCGGTACCCGTGCCAACAAATTTTCTCGTTTCGCAGGAAGCACACGAGAGAATCGAGCTTCTCCTTCAATTTTGGTTGAAAATGTATTCGCTTTTAATTTTTTGTTTAAAATGATGCGACGCCAAGATGATTTCTGATTAACCATTATATACCAATCCAAACGTCACGCCCTGCTAGAAGGGGAAATAATTTTTCGCCATATGTATTTCGATCTTTCTATAAAAATCGAGAATCGATTAATCGACCGTCAAAACACTAGACAAAATATAATAGATTATTTTACAGAAAACATCGACACTTTCGATTAATCGAAAAATATCGCCCATTCCTATTGTGATCACGATGCTGCTGTTTCTCTGCACGCTGGTTTTGTCCTCCATTTTTACCAGACATTCTCGAATCAGTTGTAGCTATGTCAGGATCTTGGTCTCGGCCGTCCCCGCTACGGACGAAGCCGGTGCAGTCTTCTGTCCCGTTCGTCCGTCCGTAGTGCCGCCTGTCCCTATCGGAGTTGAGGGCCCCATTTCTTGTGATGCGTTTGAACGTTTTCCTTTATGTTGGATGTTCATGTTTTCAAAATTCCTCCCATTTGACTTCTGTTTGTGTGCGTGAGAGTGTGTTTTGGGGTAGAGGCGCCGCAGACCGTCCCCGCCGACATATCTCCGCCACTAGTGCAGACCGCGAGCCGCCCCAGAGCAGACACCAGTGGCCGCTTCGAGCACCCCCACCGCTACTGTTGCAGGGCCTGACCGGGCGCTACCTGGCACTACAACAGTATGGAGATTATTCTCTAGCTGATGGGGCAGCCAGGTCGATCTGTCAGATTTAGCGTGTGGGATCGACGAGGGAACGAAAAGCTAACCATCTAGAATGATAATAGAAAACCCTCTTTATTGAGCGAGAACAGTTTAAAATATGATACCCTTAAAAGGAATGGTTTTTCGTTGCGTCGGACTCTGACATCAATTGTTCGCAACGGCTCGTTACCAACACAAAAAGATAAGACGCGCGCATCGCTGAGATGGCGCTCTGCTCGCGTCACGTGATAGCGGCGCAACCGCTTGGACATGAAGGATGGACCGGTCAAAGGAGCGTGAATAATTTGAATCTCTAACACAATCCGGCTAAGAGGACCCGGGCCTCTGTACTATCCAGCGGCCCAGAGGCATCGGGCCTGGTTTTTTCGGGATATCCTCTGGCTATCCGCGCCGAAGCCGCCTGCCGCGGAGGACGGCGGGGGAGTCCCAGTGCCGTCCCTCGATGTTACGTTTGCCTGGTTATGAGTGTTCGCCATTGTGCCATTTACCGATTCATCTACTCGCATTCATTCAACAGCCATACAGGAGGTTCTCAAAACTTGAGACCTCCGACATTCATACGCACACACACTCCGATTCGTTTTTCGGCGGAGGCCGTTTATTGGGGCCCCGAGCATTCGCTTTGGGTTGGGTTAGTTTATAGGGTCATTCGCCCCTGATCATTCGCATCATCGCTATGTCCCTCGGACGTGTTTGAGTTATTCAGGTATTTGTGCGTTGTGTGTTTACCGGTGGCTATTGCCAGAGCACTGAACGCACTCCCGGGTGGTGGGCTCGCCAAGATCTCTACATCAAAGCATGTAAACAATTGCCGGAGACACTTATGCTGTCGTGTAGGTAAGGGCGCGAAATAAAGGCTACCAGATACGATACGGACGTGGTGTTTATTCCGTTCGCCCGGCTCGCTGACTCGCCGGCAACTGACGAACTCTTGTATTATACTACAGTTGTGTGCTATATAGGTGTCCAATCGACACCTGTATAGTGTAGCGCTCTCAGTATATAATACAGCATAAGCTACAACTCCTTCCCGTTTACATTTGCGCTATTATAATGTTGCCAAAGTTCCCATCACCTCTACAGTTATTTCTTAATTTTTATGTATTGCTAATCGTGGCGATCGCCTGGGAGGCACTGGTTGCTCGTTTTCTGGCTCGTGAGCTGGTTCCTCGCATTTAATAATCTGATCAACATGACGCTCGTCTTCGCCCCCGTTGTCTCATTCCATTATATACGTTACTGGACAGCGACGTTCTATGATTATCCCTTTACACCAGCGAGAATCATTTTTCCCACATTCCCTTGCCCAGATTTTTTCACCGTTTTTAAATTCGACTACTCTTTTCCCCGTCTTATTCTGCACTTGTCGATCCATTTCGACGTCGACTTTCTCCTCCGTAGCGGGGCGCAAGATTTCAAATCGCGTTCTCAACTCTCTCCCTAACATGAGTTTCGCTGGTGTTTCTCCCGTCGTACTAGACTTAACTGATCTGTAATCAAGTAAGAACATATCAATTGCTTCTTGTCTCGCACAACCCTCACGCGAAAGTATCTTAAATTTCTTTTTGAAGGTCTTAACAAAATTTTCTGCTGCGCCATTCGTCGCTCGGTGTTTGACTGGGGAGAACGTGTGCTTAATCGCTAAGCATTTTACAAATGATGCGAATTCAACGCTTGTATACTGTTTGCCGTTATCGCTTATAATCTGATTGGGTATACCGAATCTCGAGAAAACTTGTCTGAAATGTTTAATTAGACTCCGTGAGCTAATTGATTTAATTTCGAATACCTCTGGCCAGTTCGACATCACGTCTATAATCAAAAGAAAATTTCGACCGTCGATTGGCCCGATGAGATCCGTGTGTATGCGTTGTCATGGTCGGGTCGGCCATGTCCATGGGCTTAACGTTCCCACTGGTGGACTATTTCTCTCTTGGGCGCACTCGTGGCACGCCCGCACTTCTCTTTCTATGTCTGCGACGATCCCTGGACACCAGAAAAACGATCTTGCAATGGATTTTATTTTTACGATTCTGATCTGAGTTGCATGCATTTCTTTTAAAATGAATTCTTGATAGTTCTTTGGAATTATCACCCGATATCCCCACATCAAACAATCCTGCTCCATGGTGAGCTCGTCTTTCCGTGTTTCGAATGCTCGCAGTTCGTGTTTTGTTTTAGCTTCTATTGACCACTCCCCCTCGCATGTATCTAACAACTTGTGACAATAATTTATCTTTTCTAGTCTCGCGTATAATGGTTTTCCAATCAATACAGACTGGTCCCTCGTTTACATAATCTACGTGCGTGAATTCTGCTTTAGGAGCCTTTGTTTTTTTTCGGCAGCGGGAGGCGGGAGAAGCCGTCTGCGCCGTTTTCATTAGATGTAACGTACTCGATTTTATATTGGAACGCGCTAAGGAAAGTCGCATATCGCTGCAGTCGCTTCGCTGCCATTATTGGTATTCCTTTCCCGGAGCCGAATATACGCACCAAAGTTTGATGGTCGGTTCTTAGTGTGAATTCTGTGCCGTAGATGTAATCGTAACAGTTGGTTATTACAAAAATAATTGCCCTTGTCTCTTTGTCGATGATGGCATAATTACGCTCACTTTTTGACAGGGTTTTTGACACATATGCTATGGGTTTATCTCCTTCTGATGTACGTCGCAAGTGAGAATTAAAGGTTTATGCGGATCGTAATTTACCAACACGTCTGCCAATAATAACGGCTCTTTCGCTGCTTCAAACGTTTGTTTATATTTTTTCGACCACTCAAACCTATCTTTTTGTAAGCATTGGTACAGTGGATTTAGTTTTGTTGCTCGATCCTTAATGAATTTTTCGTAATGACTCAACATGCCCAGGAAATCCCGTAAATCCTTGATATTTGTTGGCTCTGGTATTTATGTTTGCTGCCACTCTATCTTTTAATGTGTACACTCCGTGTTCAACGATTTCGAATTCCAGAAAACCGGATTTTCTTTTTTAAGAAAACGAATTTTTTTTCTAAATTCTCGACCCACTGTCTTGTAGTATCTTGAAAACTTCCTCAGGTTCTCGGTGGTGGCGTAGAATTGTACATTAATTTTAGACCTTGATATCTTTTTGCTTTGAAAGTAACGCTTGCAGTCACTTTTGCTTATAAGAGAGATCCCTGCTCCCCCGTCAATCTCCATTTCAATTACTCGATTTTCGATTTTTATCGGTAAATACTAGGTGCGCAACTATGTTTCCGGGTTTTTTTGACCAATAAAAAATCTAAAATTTCGAGACCAATACAAAAAATGGTTCATTCGAAGTTCGGCGATACATAAATACCGCGACGATAAAAAAACGCGTCTTTGGACTGAAGCCATTCGTCCAACCAATTTTGTACTGCATCGTAGTTGGCCAAGTGTAGCCCACCCAAGCCATGCGCCATCGACCGGAACAAGTGATAGTCTGAAGGGGCCAGGTCTGGCGAATACGGTGGGTGCGGTAGCGGATCCCATTTCAGTGTTTTTATGGTGTCCTGGACGATGGAACTGCGATGCCACGGAGCGTTGTCGTGCTGCAATATCACACGTTCGTGTCCCGTGTCCCATTCTGGCCGTTTTTCGAGCGATGCGCGGTTCAAATTGATTAGTTGTTGTCGGTAGCGATGTCCATTGACAGTTTCGCCCGGTTTCACCAGCTCATAGTATACGATTTCTTTTCTGTTCTCACCAAACGCCGAGCATTGTTTTTTTCCGAAGCGATTTGGCCGTGCCGTCGATGTTGACGCTTCGCCAAGTGAAAGCCACGATTTTATGCCTTTGGGATTCTCGAAATATATCCAATTTCAATCGCCAGTAACAATTCGATGCAGGAAACTCTTTCTGTTCTGCCGCAGTAGCAAAATTTCGGAAGTGGGTTCCCGCTTTCCGCAAATGCTATTTATTTGGCACAAAATTTGAAATTTTTGAGGTTAGAAAAAAGGTCGTTGCGTTGCGATATTTGTTTATATTATGACTGGTTATTCTTAACACGTGTTCAAGCCATAAAGACACCCAATTTCAGACCTGTATGCCGACTACATGTGTCGGTAGCGCCATCCATGTGTGAAACCCGGGAACTTATTTGGGCACCTAGTACTGCGGCTCAACCTTTATAAAATTACAATCATAATTATTGACGGTCATAGTGAATAAGTCTCTATACCACTCTCCGTCTTCTTCGTCGTCGCTGCTGCAACGGTTGCTTTTTTGTTGTATTAAATTGCCCACTGATGTACGCTGCTTTTTTTCCTTCTTCTTCTTACACACTTGCTCGAGGTGTCCGGGCTGGCCACACGCGTCACACGTCTTATGTTTGTGCCAGCATTCGCTTGCCCAGTTATTTGAGCGTCCGCAGCAGAAACACGAGATGTCCTCCTCGCCTCTTCTTGGTCAGCGTTGATGCGATTGTTGTTGGAAACCGCGTGCCGAGCCTCGTTTACTCCGTGTTCCTCGTTGCGAGTTTTTCTTGGGCCACGAGTTCCATGTCTGAGTGCGCTGTTTACACATGTATTGGACACTTGCGTGGTCAACGTCTTCGTATCGATCCTTCGCGCTCGATGTACCGTGTTTACAGTTTTTTTTGCCTCTTCTACAACCGACGCTTCCTTCTATGCGAGATCTAATATCAAGTTCTCTATTTTAAATAACGCTTTCCTGACTTCATCGTCTGATAAACCCGTGATTACTTGGTCCTTTATTGAATTATCTGCATCGTTGGAGGCGCGGTTTATCGCTAATTCCCTGAGGGCAGCTATATATTGCGGGACACTTTCGTCCTTCCCTTGCATGCGGCGTCGGAACTGTGAGCGTAGCACCGTAACGTTGACTTTAGGTTTTAAATAATCCGTCGTTTTTTTAAATTTTATCCCCCAAGGTAACTTCGCCTGGTTTTTGTGGGGCACAGGTTTTTTTAATGACTGCGTATGTTTTAGCACTCACTTTAGTGAGGAAAATGGCTCTCTTCTTTACATCGTCGGTCACGTTGCTGGCAATGAAATAGAACTCCAAGCGCTCGACAAACTCCACCCAGTCGTCTTTTTCTAAATCGTGGTCCAAAGATGCTCGGTACTCCATGGTCGTAATTTTATCATTCGCCTGGATTTCCTTGTTGCGGGGCACTCTTCTTGGGTCTTGCGCCGATTTTTCAACTTCTGCCACCACTACCTTCCTTAGTAGCTTGCGTTCGGTATCTAAGTTCTTTGACTCGACGGCTTCCTGCCCCCAGCGTTTTAATTCTTGCACCACTTGAGCTTTACTCAGGTCGTAAATCCATGATAACGTTTCTTTTTTTTCGACTCCGCTCACGGCCTGTTTATATCTTCGTATATTCCATTTTTTTCCTCGTCGCCACTGTAGTATAGGTAAGAGAGCGAAATAAAGGCTACCAGATAGGATACGGACGTGGTATTTATTTCGTTCGCCCGGCTCGCCGACTGGCTCGCAACTGACGGACTCTTGTATTATACTACAGTTGTATGCTATATAAGTGTCCAGTCGACACCTGTATAGCGTAGCGCTCTCAGTATATAATACAGCATATACGACATATGCATTTACTGTCGACCGGCCCGGTTTATGCCGTCTTTGGCTACATTCATCCCCATAATGCGGCCCTGAGTATATTGTATTACTATCTCCGGCACTCTTATGGAGTACACCGGGAGCCCGTGCCGCCTTATTTGCCAGGAGATATTAAGTCCGCCATCGTGGTCAAGAGGTGCAAGATTTATGGGAGCTTGTTGTTCGCGGCTGTCGGGCCGCTTCAAGCGACCAATTCTGTTTTCTTCTTTGATTTCAATGGCAAGATGATATACAGTGGGTAAAAAAGTATTTGTACACGTCGTCTTTTTCAAATTATCGTACGAAAAAATCTAATGCTTTATTAAATTTCTGTGTTTGATAGCTGATCCTAAATATACATGGTGTCTGTTCACAAAAATCTTGGGTAAACGCGAACAAACAAATAAAGCCAAATTAACAACTGTTTCGTGTGAGAAGTGCAGACACTTTTTTTTTTTTTTTTTTTTTTTTTACCCACTGTACGTCATTGAGTTCTCGGCCCCGATGGAGACAAGCGTCTCGCGAAAGGAAGAGGAGGAGCGACGCAAATATCAGCTTCTCCTGGGCGAGCTACGTCAGCTGCACTGAGGATCCACGGTGACTCTATTTGTCCTCATCATCGGCGCGCTCTGGGAGATGAAGGAGTCTGTGTAAACCTCTTGAAACCCTCCGATTACGCTTGTGGACTGCGGTAGCCGCGCACTTCTGGCTTGAGGGAGCTGGTAACGTCAAGCGATTTTTAACAATTATCTATCGCATTTTTGTTGAAACTTGAGGACACTTGAGGTGGTGACACTTGAGGTGGTGTCAGAGCCCTAGAGTGCCACCCAACATTATTGTTCCGGTTTAGATGATGATGGAGTCTAACGCTTAGGGGTAGGTGAATGTTTTGGTCCAAACTGAGGCAGTGCGTTGCCTCGAGCGATAAAATATATTATCATGAAACATAAAATTCGGGCTCGAACCTTCCTCGAGTGAGGACGTGTTTACGTACGAGACGTTATAAGCAAATATACTAGCGAAATACCAAGCCAAAGCGCGTGTGTTAGCAATTAACGTAGATAGTTCGCAAAACTAAACTATTTAATTTCCAACAATTTCCAACAAGTGCAGTGAAGTGCAACAGTGATGTGAAGCACCTAAAGTTACACTGCGAAGAGATATGGACGGCGGCCACTCGGCCAACATGCCATCGAACTCAGCACAGAACGAGACGAGAGCAAACGACAGTCCAGTGGCACGGCCCTCTGGAACGCCAGCTCATTATCCTCCCCCTGCTCCTCCACCAACTGGCAACCCGAACGATATACGCATCCTTTTGTCGAAAAACGCAAATGGACAAAGCATAGGCAACAAATCGCCAGTATGGCAGATCGTTCGCAGCAAAAAACGCCCTAGACTGTCTAACGCCTCGGATAGCGAGGAAGAGGAAAGCAATAAAGTTCATTGTAATAACAGATATACGGCTCTTAGCAATACAAACGAAAACAATGATCATAATATGAACACAGACGAGGTAAGCGAGGCAGCTCCAAAACCGCCGCCGATATTCGTTCCAGGTGTTAAATCCATCACCGCGCTCGAAAGACGCTTTGAAAGAGACATGAATAAAAGTGATTACACACACAAGACAATTAACACCGACGGACAAATCAAAATAACAGCCAAGAATTCCGACACATATAGGAAAATCGTCCACATCCTCAACGAAGAGAATGCTGCGTATCACACGTATCAACCGAAAGAAAACCGTGCATACCGGGTGGTCATAAGATCTCTGCATCCATCAACCCCCATCGACGAATTAAAAAGTGCTATCGAAGAACTGGGGCACAAAGTACGTAACATCATCAACGTCAGACACGGGAAAACAAAAGAGCCGTTGCCCCTTTTCTTTGTGGATCTGGAACCTGGACTTAACAACAAAGACATATATGGCACCGATGTAATTCTTAACGCCAAAATCGAAGTCGAACCACCAAGGAAAAAATCCATGATAGCCCAATGCATCAGATGTCAGCGCTATGGTCATACGAAGAGTTACTGTCGCAGACAGTTCCGATGCGTCAAATGTGGAGGCGAGCACAATACAACATCGTGTAAAAAATCAAGCGAGCTACCAGCCAAGTGCGTGCTCTGCGAGGGCGACCACCCAGCGAGTTACAAGGGTTGCCGTGTATATCAGAGCATACTAGAGAAACGAAACCTGAGCGCGCAAAAACCGCACTGGCTTCGATCTCGGCCAAGACAGGACGTGCACGAGGTTGGCGTACAATATAATTACCAACCGGCTAAAGAAAAAACTGGTGAAACCCGGCCAACTCGTAGCTACGCCCAGGCGACAGGAGCAAGAGCAGGTAACAACCAAAGCGTTCCCAATGATAACTCCACAATCGTTAACATTCTCGAAAAGTCATTCACTGAATTCAGATTCGCGCTAACGCAACAAAACGAGCTGCTTAAAACCATGTTAAACCTACTAACAGCAGTACTAACGAAGTTTGCAGACAAATAACTTCGCCTCGTACAAAATAGTACTATGGAATGCTAATGGGCTGGCCCAACACCAGCAGGAACTAGCAACATTTTTGGAAGTAAATAAAGTCGACGTTATACTGATTGCGGAGAGTCATTTCACTGACAGAAGCCACTTGAGCATGCGTGGTTATAACGTCTACAGCACTGAGCACCCAGATGGCACAGCGCATGGAGGAACAGCTATACTAATAAAAAAAACCATCAAACATCACGAGTTGCGTCCACATGACAAGGATTATCTCCAGGCGACAAAAATTGTTGTCGAAGACAAGAAACTCGGTCCTACAGTACTTGCAGCGGTATACTGTCCACCGAGACAATATTAAAAACAATAAATTCAAAGAATTTTTGCAGAGCCTGGGACCACGTTTTATTGCAGGAGGCGACTATAATGCAAAGCATCAAGCATGGGGATCGAGGCTAATAACAACTAGGGGCCGAGAACTACTTAAAGCGACGGCAGACTGCAACTGCATTCACCTCTCTGCCGGCCAACCAACATACTGGCCAACCGACAGACAAAAAATACCGGACGTACTAGATTTTTTCATAGCCAAAGGTATCGCGAGAATATACACAAGAATAGACACAAGCCTCGATTTATCGTCGGATCATACACCGGTAACACTAACCTTAAGCAGCAAAGTACTAACTAAAGAGAAAAGCTTAACATTATATAACAGAAAAACTGACTGGCCCGCCTTTCAGGAAATAATAAGCGAAAACGTGGACCTAAAGATCCCACTCAAAAATAGAGCAAACATAGACGACGCTACTGAACAGTTCACGCGGCTAATACAGAGAGCTGCCTGGGAATCTACTCCAACTACAACAGAAAGCCACGATGTCGTAATGCTCCCAGAGGTAATTCAAAGGAAAATAGCCATAAAAAGACGAGCCAGGAGGCAGTGGCAACTGAGCAGAAATAACAGCGACAAAAGAAAGCTCAATAAAGAGACTCGGGAACTAAAAAAACTGATTTCACAGCACAACAACAACAGCTTCGAAACGTACCTGACGAAATTATCCAGCACGGCAGCCACGGAATATTCGTTATGGAAAGCCACCAAAAGAATTAACACAGCGAAGAATTACAATCCTCCAATTAGAAAATCGAACGGTGAATGGGCACAGAGCGACCTAGAAAAAGCGATAACCTTCGCGGAGCACCTGGGAAGGGCGTTTACACCAATCCAATCGCAGCAAAACGCCGCGGAAATCAAGGAATTCCTCGACAGCCCACTGCCGATGGAAATGCCCATCAAGTACACCTCACCGGCAGAAATAAGATACATAATCAACAAGGAATTGAAGCCCAAGAAAGCTCCAGGTTACGATCTCATAACTGGCTACGTGATCAAGAAGCTGCCCAAAAAAGGGCTTGTGTTCCTCACGACACTGTTTAACGCAGTCCTCCGTACGGCGCATATACCCAGTCAATGGAAAGTGGCACAGATCATTATGCTACCAAAACCAGGAAACCACCAAACAATATCACCTCGTATAGGCCAATAAGCTTGCTGCCGGTCATATCTAAAATATTCGAGAAACTGGTACTAAGAAGAATGCAAGTACAAATAGAAGAACGGAATATAATACCAGACCACCAATTTGGATTCAGAAACAGGCACTCAACAATAGAACAGACCAACAGAGTATACAACACCATTTCCAACGCACTCGAAGAGAGGAAATTTTGCTCAGCAGTGTTCCTAGACATCCAACAGGCTTTTGATAAAGTGTGGCACCTTGGACTGCACTACAAAATCAAACAAGCTATTCCAAAATTCTATCTGCTTTTAAGATCGTACCTAAGCAATAGGACATTCCAGGTGAAACACGGAGCGGAAATCACAGACCTCTACCCAATAAAATCCGGAGTCCCGCAAGGCAGTGTGCTAGGCCCAGTGCTGTACACGCTGTTCACAGCGGACCTACCGGTACGACAGAACACCGTCGTGGCAACGTTTGCTGATGACACAGCAATCATGGCCACACACAGCAACGAGGTTATAGCCTCAAGGAAGCTCCAAAGAGGGCTTAACGACGTACAGACATGGCTGGAAAAATGGAGGCTCCAAGCCAGCGCGACAAAATCTGTACATATCACATTCACCATGAAAAAAAAGGAATGCCCGACGGTTACGATGAATGGACATCCTCTTCCAAGTGTCAGTGAAGTAAAATATCTTGGAATGCACTTTGACCGAAGGCTCACGTGGGCCAGTCACATTCGGAAAAAAAGGAAGGAATTAGACATAAAACTAAGGAAAATGTACTGGCTCCTGGGCAGGAGGTCAAAACTATCGCTCTGCAACAAAATTACTGTGTACAAAGCAGTGCTGAGGCCCGTTTGGGCATATGGCATACAACTGTGGGGAACTGCAAGCAACTCCAACATCGAGATTTTACAGAGATTCCAATCAAAAACCCTCAGGACGATCGCCAATGCACCATGGTACATTACAAATGCTAACCTCCATAAAGACCTCGAAATCGACACAGTAAAGGCCGTAGCTCTAAAATCATGCACAAGCTACGAGCAAAGGCTCACGAGCCACCCAAACGAACTAGCGCACAATCTTCTTAACAGAAGAAACATCGCCAGACGGCTTAAAAAATTTAAACCAATGGACCTGCGACAAAGATTCCACGCAGTATAACCGCGCAACGAAAAGTGTCAACGTCAGGTGTGTGACTGGAGGGCGAAAGTGCAAGGACGAGAGTATGAAACTATTGTATGAAGTACGAAACCATGTATGAATGTATGAAACTATTGTATGAATGTATGAATGTATACTGTATATGTTTGGTTATAAAACCAAGAGTGAAAAGTAGAGCGGAGTCAATCATTGGATTTGCCCTCTAAATCGAAGCAACCTACAAGTCACAAAAACTATTAAATGCCATAATAATGGCAGCTTATAGTTACAAGCTGGAAAAGATAAATTAAAAAAAAAAAAAAAAAAAAAAAATGAAACATAAAAAAACTGTTAATAGTTAATTATCACTAATAATAATTCGGGCCATAGTAGTCAATTGTAAAAATGATTAAAGTCAACAATTTTTATTTTCATTTACAATGATAATCAATTTAGGGGATGTTGTGACGATTTAATCTTTATAATAATACTTATAGTAATAATAGTAATAAGAAGCCTTTGGTATATGTTGGAAATAATGGTCAAACCATCCATTTAGGATCCAAGTTAGCAACACACAGTTCGCGACGTTTAAGTTTATAAGGCTCTCTATATTTTGAATCAACCGACGATGAAATCCACCGAGTATCAACGGCGTATTGTATAGGCATCTGATCAAAGCTTAACGACTGTTTGATCAGTCTTTGAGACCGCATTGTCTCGAACGCAGCTAACATAAACCTCCCCAAGAACGCGTTTTGTATCGGTTGTTCATTTGTATAATCCGCTTATAGATAATACATGTTTTTCTCTCTTCACTCATGAACTAAAGTAATTCGTCCGAGTTGATTGTATTGTTTTTATCCCAACCTCAAAAGTATATATAATATCGCAATAATAATAACAATTTGATTAATAGTAACTTTTAGTAATTAAAAGTAATGAATAGTAACAGTAATTGGACTCAAGAATATTGAATTTAAATAATAATAATAATCAATTTTTAGCGATGTTGAGAAGATTTGATCTTTATAATGATATCGATAGTAATAATAACAATAGTAATAGTCGTACTATAATAATGTCATTTAGATAAATGTTAATTCATAGTAATTAATAGTAATGATTTAACTCAAGAATATATATTTTCAATAACAAAAGTAATCTATTTTGAGCGATGTTACGAAGATCTAATCTTTATAATGATAATACTCATGATTGCTCCAATGAATTTCAGTACCGAAGCGAATTCAAGCGAAGTACGAGCATGTTAAGCGTTGGCAAGCTCGAGCCCCTCTTTTGGAAACGTTGCGCTGCCGATCTCAGAAAGTATGAGGTTTCATTCGACGAGACCGCCGCGTTTTTCATCGAGTATGCGGGAAAAGTGTTGTCTCACAGAGAGCGGTGAGTGCTTAATACGGATGAAAAAGTTGAGACCCGCATGTTGCGTCCTTCTTATTTTATCGCGTTTACAATAATGTAGAATGTTCTTATTATAATTTTCAAAGTTCCCAATTTTTTTTTCCGTTTTAGAGCACTTTAAAATTCAGCTTTTATAATTTCAGGGCGTCAAACGGTTTAAGTTTATTGTAGAATTTTAGAATGTTCACCAAACATCGAAAACTTTGGAACATTCTAAAAATGTAATGTTTAGGAATTTCTAGAATATTTTGATATTTTATATCATTTTGAAATTCTCGAATGATTTATATTCTTAGAACGTTTTGCAATATTTAAAAATCCCGCCCGCTGCAATCTTGAATTTTTTATTGCAGTTTTCAAGGGCCCAAAAAATATATCTTTCTTTTTCAGAACATTTTAGTATTTAAATTTTCGAATTACAGAGCGTTTGAAGGTTTAAGAATATTCTATAATTTTTTTCGTATTCAAGAAATATTTAAAACGAACGGTTCAGTATTTGGGAATATTCAAGAATTTTTGGAATGTTTTGATATTTCAAATCATTTTACGGTTTTTGAATGAGTTCTAGATCTAGAACGTTGTTGAATATTCAAGAATCTCGCTCACAATAATCTAGAATATTATGGTAACGTTCAGGTTACTCAACAAATATTTATTTCTCATTTAGAGCATTATAGAGTTTATATTTAAGAATTTATGGGAGTTTTAGAGGATAAGAATATTCTAAAATTGTAGAATATTTAGGAAATAATTAACACGATAAAGCACTTCAGGATTTTCAAATATTCAAGAATTTTTGGACTATTTTCACGAATTAAATAATTTTAGAATTTTTAAAAGACGTCGGGTATTAGCATTTTTTGGAATATTTAAGAATCTCGCTCGCAATCATTTGCAATGTTTTTATAATTGGAAAAATATGTAGAATATATTTCTATTTGTTTTAGGACACTGCATAATTCTAGAGTTGTTAAAATATTTACGAATATTCCAGAATTGTAGAATATTTACGAAAAATAAAAAATATTAGACCTTTGCGATATTTAAGAATTTTGGAACAAATATTCAAGCACATTAGGACTTCAAGAAGTCTTGCACTTTCAGAACGTTAAAGTTTTTATAACTTTTTTGTAATATATTTGTAGAACTTCTTAGAGTTCTGGAGCGGTTAAAAATGTTGGCGCCTCTTGAGTTTTGGAATTTTTTCAAGTTTTAGGACCGATTGAATTTTATAATTGTATAGAATTGTGTAGTACATATTTTTTTCTCACAAATATTTTGGAAATATCGACTTTTCTAGATTTTTATAATAATTGAATATTTCAAATCAGGTATGAGATATTGAAGCTGGCGCTCGAGAGTCTTGAACCGATCGCCACCGACAAGAAAACCCTCGACACGGTCGAAATGGCTATGTGGAAATCCTGCGTTGCTGCCGATCCAGATTCGATAGAGATCGAGACCGCTCCCAGAATCTTCGACAAATTAACAGCCGAACTGTTGTCTGGCATCGTCGATTTGCGGGTCAGCTGTAGGCTGAATGACGCGACGGAAGAGAACGCGGTCGGCGTATTGATCAGTCGATTCGTGGCGGATGGACAATTGGCGACAGCTCTTCATATAAGCGCCATCTTCACTTACAAACATCGGGTATTTAAAAAAAACATTGACAAAATAATTTAGACCATATGCCACTTCAATACTATGGACACTACTCAGAATTTTCCATTCAAATTTAAGTTTGATATTGGATCAAAATCTTGTTCTGGAACAATCTATTCTTATAAGTTTCAAAATATCAAACATAGATTCATTTTCATTTTAGACCATTCTATAGTGTACACGGTGTTACCCTTTTGTGGCATTTAAGAAACACCGAATATTATAATATTTTAGAATGTTTGCAAAAAATGTTGCACGTTAAATTTTTTTTGAACATTCTAGAATTGTAGAACATTTTTGAATATTCGATAATATGTTTCACGTCATGAAACTTTGGAATCAGAATTTTAGCTATCACATCCGAAAGGGACGAGAGCACAAACTTTCGTTTCCCTCTTTCTTGCCTACGGCTAGCGCTGTAGCCCGAGATGAGCGTAAAAAGGGAAGTGTATGAAAGGGGGTTTAGGCTTCGAGTGCCTTCGCGGTTAAGAGGTATGTAACGAGTTCGATAGATGTAGCTACCATTCGAGGTCGAACTCGAGGTCGGACAGAAAAATTGAGTCTCCCAGGTAGCATATTATCTATCTGGCATCCGAAAGATATCCCGAAACGGATATAGATCACTTTTTGGTTGTCCAAAAAGATGCCAGCTTGAATTACAAATAGTATCACTGATGACCGCTTCGCGGATAATTTATTTGTATCCAATTAGTAAACTGAGCGGTAACTTTTAATGATTGACAAAATTACAACCAGAGGTTAACTTTTATCGGTCGTCGGTACGTTAGCGTTAAGTGATCACATCGATATATCCAAAAGATATCCTCTTAGAGGCATGAGAATGCCAAAATGCCAGAGGCATCTAAAAGTTATCCATAATAAAGTTGACATAACGACATACATACGGTATCAAAAAGTGCTATTGAAGGTTATGATGGGTATCGCGTGTTCACGTAGGCGGAGGGAGGGGGAAGGGGAAATAAATAAATGGTTAGTCACTCCTAAAAATTCAAATAATATTTAATAACAAGGAATGTGCAATAAAGACTCGATATAAAAAAAACGGAATTTAAATTAATTATTTACAACCAGGACAATGCAATGAGTCGATATAAAGAAAATAAGGATAATAATAATGATAATAATTTACGTGAACATTACGGGTTACTGGACACGCGAAGTCCCGACTCAATTTCTCGACCCGTTCTCAATTTTATATTTCGTATGTAATATTTCGTTAGGATGTTGGGCGCCAGCCTTGCTCGGGCAGTCGCGTTTCACGCGACAACAACAGAAAAAAAATCAAAACAAATCGCTCGGTTGCCCGGCGAGCGAGAGACTCGATACAATAGCGCGGGGGGGG
Organism: Ophion costatus; assembly: GCA_951751655.1. NCBI lineage: Eukaryota > Metazoa > Arthropoda > Insecta > Hymenoptera > Ichneumonidae > Ophion > Ophion costatus. The sequence continues at coordinate 13,037,203 of OX632364.1, forward strand.
GGAACGTCTCACGGGTGTCGGGGTACGGACGGGGTTCTCCGACTAGAGCCCGTTATCACCACGACTATTTTGCTTCTAAATTTTTAATTGCTCTTTTTACACTATTTTACTAATTACTCGCAAAACCATTTCTTCCGCGATCCCTCGATCGATTCGGCCGTCGGTCGAGACGCGACCGCGGCTACGCGCGCGCGAGGGGAACTTTTCACGGGGGACGGCGGGGGATCCGCCACACACCTTCTTACACACGTTGGTTACGAAATTCGCGATCACGGTATTTTTCGTCGTATCAATTTCTACTGATTCTATTTCGGCATAATTTTTCTATCACTAAATTTTACTCGATATACACTTTTAATCGGCGACACGCACGGAAGAGGACGACGAGGGGAATTCACGGGGGGGGAAGGGGACACTTCGCCAGTCGCCCGAGCGACACGTTTTTCTCGCACAATTCTCCGCGGGCCGGAGCCGCTCTCGCAATTTAAAGCAAAGGAGGAGGGACTTACTTGATTTCTCGATTGAGAAGCGGACGTCGCTATCTCTCTTTCTCTTCCTCTCTTTCTTTTTCTCTCCCGGTCTTATCTCGTACTTTTACTTTGTCGCTGCTTCGCTTGACCACGGTCGGACACTCAATAGCTGGCCACGCCGGCCGGCTCCTTCGCCTCGATCCACGCGGGCTGGAGACGACGAACCTCGTGGTGATTTTCGGTCGATCGGTGGCTCGCCCTCCCGACCATCGCCGATGATCGATGCCCGAGTCGCCGAGCTCCCCGATCGATAATCGAGACAGTTTCGAGACAGTTTCCTCCGGGGGCGTCGTGCTCCGACGACTCGGGAGATGGCGGTAGTAGGCCGTCGGTGGCGAGCCCTATATCCCGCGCGGCCGAGTGATGGCGTTGGTGTCGGCGGTGCGCCCGCACCGACGTGGCCTTACACGCCAGTCCGTGTGGTCGTCGCGCGGAGGACGTCGAAAAAGGGGGTACGGGGAGGGAACGGGGAGGATGTCGCGGCTTCGATATAATATAAAAACTTAAATCTAATCTTAAAACTAACATCTTTGTTTATCCGTGAAGGGCGCGGCGGAGATTGAGCCCCGGCGTGGTCACGCGGGCTCTTTCTCTAATCTCCTTGTGACGTCACGTCACAACTCCCCCCTGCTTAAATGGAAGTACCCCCCTCCTTTCTTTTTGTCAAGAGCGGTCCTTCCGTTACTTCTTTACTTCAGGGGAGGAGTGCGGGATGGGTAGGGGGGAAAGGTTGGCTAGAGTGCTCTACGGCTCACATTTTTGGCTCTAATACCGGCGCGGTACTTCTTACTCGATATCACAGACCTTGGTTACCTTATTGACAGCCTTATTTTTGCGATTGCCCTATGGGCTGTCGTCAGTCGCGTATTCAGTCTTGTTCTTTCCCTCCATCGGCTTCGTGACTCGATGGTGGCGGGGACTCACGGAGTGGCTTCCTTGGCCGTTCACCGTCGTTATTCCTAGTTGACTCGATGTTGACTAGCTGGTTACTGGATGGCGGCTTTTCCATCGCGGCGTCTCCTTTGCCGTTCAGCGAAACTATTCCATGGCTGGGGCCATTGGAAGGGGGGTATTTCGGGATTGGGACAGCAGTAGGTGGGGGTTGGGGTTTGGGACATCTGGATTGGGGGACATCAGGATTGGAGGGGGTTTTGGGGCATCTGGATTGGGGGACATCAGGATTGGAGGGGGTTTTGGGGCATCTGGATTGGGGACATCAGGATTGGAGGGGGTTTTGGGGCATCTGGATTGGGGACATCAAGATTGGAGGGGGTTTTGGGGCATCTGGATTGGGGACATCAGGATTGGAGGGGGTTTTGGGGCATCTGGATTGGGGACATCAGGATTGGAGGGGATTTTGGGGCATCTGGATTGGGGACATCAGGATTGGAGGGGGTTTTGGGGCATCTGGATTGGGGACATCAGGATAGGGGCCCGCTTCTAGCAAAACCCAAGTTAGCACACAAAGCATAGCAAGCATTAATAAGCGCGCGTCTGTCCCTATTTGCACTGTTAACCGGGACCGAGGCAGATTCCAAGCCTGCAGTCTCGGGGAATACGGGGATGCTCCAACGTGGCCCATCCGGTGTCGCGAAGCTCCGCTCCGGATCACCGTGCAGGGACCACGTATCCGTTTTATAATCCACCCGCATTCCGAACAGTCTCAAAAAGTCAATCCCCATAACAAATTCGTAGCCTAACGCGGCTACGCGTACCGGAAGGGATTCTACTTTTCCTACCAAATCAAAGGTCAGCGTAACTGCCCCGTCCACCGGAACTAATGCCTCGTTGGCGACCCGAACGTCCTCCACTATCGGTCGCAAGTGAAGTCGTCTCCTCCTTGCTACCTCCAGCCCGAGGTACGTCTTACTGGACCCAGGGTCCACCAACGCCAATAGGACCTCGCCACCTACGTTAATCCATAAGTGATGGCGAGCATCCGTACCTAACGTTCCGATAAACATCTCCTCTCGGCCAGTCACGTTTCCTCCGTATGGGGAGCCATATGTCCACAAGGGAACAAGTCTAACCTGTCATCGCCGGGAGCGGGTCGGGCTGGCTGTTCCTGCCGCCCAGGCCATACGCTCGTCAGGGCGCATCCGGGCTGCGGCTGGGAACAGGGGATCTGAAGGAACTCTTCCTTCCTTAACAACCGGCGGGAGGCACAGGGGCTTACTGCCCTCCCGCCTGGGCGTTTCCCGACCGTTTTCGTTCGCAATTGCGACACGAGTTCACGTCGCATCCGGGCCATCCGCAAATCCTGCAGAATCGACCCATTTGCTGCGTGCAGTCTCGAAACCGATGTCCCGGCTGTCGACAGTTGTAACACCTCGGGCCAGATCCCGGAGGAGTGCTGGTCCGAGGCTGATTCGGGGACGGGCTGGTGGGAATTCGCGGGGTATTCGGGGGACGTATCGGGGGTGGGTTTTTCCAGAGCGGAGGGGGGCGGGGGAAGGATTGGGACTGTGGCTGGGGACTGGGTCTCTGAGGCTGGCTCGCCTTCAGAGGGTATCTGCCGGGACCTTTCGTTCAGGCGGCGGGGTCGGGGGCATTGGAGTGAGGGGTTTGGCTTGCCGCGGGGGAATGCGGCGGAGGGGTTGGGGAGGATTGCTTGAATCCGGAAGGTTCGACTGCCGCTGGAGCTTCCATGGCGGCTACCTTCGCACGGCTCTCCCGCTCCGGCTGCTTGTAAGCTGCCGAAGGTAATATCGACTGGGCTTGCGTCGGTGGTGGTCGGTACGTTCTCGCCTTTTCCCTCAGCATTTCGCGGTGGCGTCCCATCCGCTGCAGCTCGAAGAAGTTGGTGATATCCTTACGCTGAATATGCTCAGCGAAGTCCGGATGCAAGTTCGCACAGCAAATATCAAGCTGGGTCTCGATGGTCAAAGGCGGACTCAGATGGCTGAAGAGCGTCCGCATCTTGACGATGTATTCGGCGATGGGTTCTCCCGGACCCTGAGTGCGAAGCTCCACTTCGCGACGGAGTCGCTCCTGCAAATCCCCATGGCCGAATCGTTCCCGAAAATAGAAGACGAATTCTTCATATGTCGTCCAGCCATCTCGTTCTACCCGGAGCCATAAGAGGGCTTCCCCGGTAAAAGCCTCGGGAAGCGCCCTCAGCAAGTCCTCTTCGGAGAGATTCCGTGAGGTGCAATATTCATGCATCCGGCGTAGAAATTCTTCTGAGTCCTCGTCCTTCTTCCCCGCGAATCGGGGTCCGAATTTTCTCCAATGGTCGATCCCTCGGTTATCCCGGGACCAATGGGTATCCGAGAGCGAGGGGGGGTCGGATAGGGAGCGACCTCTGGGAGGGGGAGGGACGGAATGGCTTGGTCTTGCCAACGGTAGAGGTCCTATCCGAGTGCTATTACGGGGGCTCGGGGCTGCCAGGGTGTAGGTATCATGCGGCGGCCAGGTCTGGCTACCGCTAACCCTCAGCAGTCCTGTGGGTGCGGGGCTGGATGTGGGGAGGGCGGGGGAAGGTCTTTGGGGTGAATGGGGGGTGGGAAGGGCAAAGGTAACCGCCGTACGGTCTGGGGGGCCTGTTCCTGGTCTTCGGGGCGCGGGTGTCGGACTGAGTCGTCCACTCTCCGACCTCGTATCCCGCTGGCCCGCAAGAGTTCGGGGAGATGGCGTCGGCGTCTGATTATCTTCGTCATGGCCTGGCGTCTCTCCTGCGAACCTCGTCGATGGCGACGTAAGCGACCTCCTTCGGATTTGGTCGCGGTCGTCGGCTGGCTGTTGCCTGTGGCTTTCGAACGTCAGCGGGCGAAGCAGCATTTCCGTCAACGGGTCCACCAAAGCAGCTGAGAGTGTGAATGGGGGAGAATCTCCCCGCTCGTCCTTCGCTGCGTCCCATCTGATCAGGGCTCCTGGAACCCGTATCCTTAATTCGTGGCGGACGGGGCGATCCCTCACCTCGCTCTCCGTCCCGTCGATGCTGAGAGCTGCCCTGTCGCAGGCTCCCATCAATTCTCTAAGGGTGGTCAGGCGGGCCACCTTCTGTCGTGCCATCCTCTCTTCCGTGGCCATTAATGATAGATCGGCAACTTCCACGGAGAGGGGTGATCTTGCCCGTCGCGGGTCTTCTAGGGGGGAGGTAGTCATAATCGGGGACGAGCATGTGGTGGTTGTGACCGTGCACGTGGTTACCGGGGCGTCTGCCATTTTGGCCGGGAATTATAACAAAAACACTTTTTTCCAAAAATAAATATACCCTGGAAGAGGCAGGGGAATATCCTCGACGTTTCGAAGAAAAAAAAACAACTAAAATAAATTAATTAAATAAACGGAACAAAAAAAAATAAAATGAACTTCAATAACAAATTACTCTGTAGAATATTAATAATCTCCAATTTAATCTCAATTACGTTCTTTTTCCACAGAATTATTCACGACGGTCTTTGCCGTACTTTCCGATACAAAATAAAAATTTTAATAATCGATACTCTCTTCCAGGCGTAGCTAGGGGAATTTTTCGTAAATTTATTTATCGGGTAATCCAAATAAAACGACGTAATAACCAAGCAAATCGGGGCTAGGGAAGGGGGAAACCGTTCGCGAGGGGCTCAGCGTCACGGTTTTAAGGGAGGGTATTGAGTCCCGAACAACAAAAAAAATAAATAAATGGCTGATTAACCCAAACGGCTTAAATGAAACTATTTCGTTTCAATTCTCAATTATACAAAAAAAAAGAAAAGTAGCAGATCTTGAAAAACAAGCAACGTTTGTTGGCTTGGCTTAATGCAACTTTTTTGTTTTTGTCAACGACTGAATTACTCTTAAGGAAGTAATTACTTCCCTCCGAAATCACAAAAAAAAACAATTGTCTCTAAATTCCAATTTTTCTCAAATTTCCAAATTTCTCAACATTCTCAAATTTCCAAATAAATTTCTTAAATTTCCAAGAAAATGGGGATTGTTCGCTTCCTTATTTTTACCGTCCAACTGAGTAATTATTCCTAAAGGGATTTTGTTTTCCCAGCCCAAGACACGAAGTGTCTCTTAAATTACTCAGAAGGAACCAATAAGAAACAACAAAAAAAAATTATTAACGCAAAGGGGGAAAGGGGTGAAAAAGGGGGCTGACCGCTCGCGAGGGGCTCCGCGTCACGGTCTTTATCGGGGCTTCGTAACAAAAAACAAATTACGTAAGGGTCATCAAATCAGCGAAACACACAAAAAATGGGGGGGGGGGTATTCGTGGTCAGCGAAAAAGCGGGGAAATGCAAACAAAAGCAACGGGGTGAACCTAACGTCACTGTACCGTCATCGTCATCGCAAAAATATGGCGCAAGCTCAAAAAAAAACAAATGCACAAAATCTCAATAGCGAAACAAGAAATCAGTATGCGAAATCTCGAATACAAAAAAAATGCAGGTACACAAGCTCAAAAATAATGCGAGACGAATAATCAATTCCAAAATAACGGCAGCAAAATCAATGTTTTTCAAAATATTTGTGGCACAGAAAAGCATTGTCCCAAAAGCAATATTACATTGCACCGAATTGCCAAAGCAATATAACAACAATGCTAATCTCTTAATATTTGCAAATCTGCAAAAATCGCAAAACACAAAAGAAATCGCCAAGCACAAAAATGGGTTTATTGGGTATGGGGAAAATGCGGTCGCCGAAAATATGCAAAAAAAAAAAATTTCAAATCCTAAACACGAAAAAAAAAAAAAAAATCTTATTTTTATTCCATTGTCAAAAAAAAACAATTTTAGTCGGGTGTGGGAACAAAATTATTTTATAAAATCTTCATTTTATTTTATTATTTTGCTAAATAATTTTTGGTATTTTTCCAAATTATTCTACTCACTGGTGCGGTGGCGGGACAGGCTATACCCGTCAAGGGTGGGGGAAATTCGGATTTCAAAAAAAAACTTAAATTTCAACAATCCAATTTTTTAATCAAAAATATATAATTTTTTTCGTAATACCAAAAAAAAAACGAAAATAAATCACAATTTCAAATAATAATAATAATCCCGAAAATTAATAATAATAAACGAGAAAAAGTTAATAATAATAACACTAATAACAAAAGTCGTGGTGGGCTCTTGTAAAAAAAACGAAAGTTTTTCGGGCCCCACGTTGGGCGCCAATTTTATGATGGGTATCGCGTGTTCACGTAGGCGGAGGGAGGGGGAAGGGGAAATAAATAAATGGTTAGTCACTCCTAAAAATTCAAATAATATTTAATAACAAGGAATGTGCAATAAAGACTCGATATAAAAAAAACGGAATTTAAATTAATTATTTACAACCAGGACAATGCAATGAGTCGATATAAAGAAAATAAGGATAATAATAATGATAATAATTTACGCGAATATTACGGGTTACTGGACACGCGAAGTCGCGACTCAATTTCTCGACCCGTTCTCAATTTTATATTTCGTATGTAATATTTCGTTAGGATGTTGGGCGCCAGCCTTGCTCGGGCAGTCGCGTTTCACGCGACAACAACAGAAAAAAAATCAAAACAAATCGCTCGGTTGCCCGGCGAGCGAGAGACTCGATACAATAGCGCGGGGGGGGGGAACGTCTCACGGGTGTCGGGGTACGGACGGGGTTCTCCGACTAGAGCCCGTTATCACCACGACTATTTTGCTTCTAAATTTTTAATTGCTCTTTTTACACTATTTTACTAATTACTCGCAAAACCATTTCTTCCGCGATCCCTCGATCGATTCGGCCGTCGGTCGAGACGCGACCGCGGCTACGCGCGCGCGAGGGGAACTTTTCACGGGGGACGGCGGGGGATCCGCCACACACCTTCTTACACACGTTGGTTACGAAATTCGCGATCACGGTATTTTTCGTCGTATCAATTTCTACTGATTCTATTTCGGCATAATTTTTCTATCACTAAATTTTACTCGATATACACTTTTAATCGGCGACACGCACGGAAGAGGACGACGAGGGGAATTCACGGGGGGGGAAGGGGACACTTCGCCAGTCGCCCGAGCGACACGTTTTTCTCGCACAATTCTCCGCGGGCCGGAGCCGCTCTCGCAATTTAAAGCAAAGGAGGAGGGACTTACTTGATTTCTCGATTGAGAAGCGGACGTCGCTATCTCTCTTTCTCTTCCTCTCTTTCTTTTTCTCTCCCGGTCTTATCTCGTACTTTTACTTTGTCGCTGCTTCGCTTGACCACGGTCGGACACTCAATAGCTGGCCACGCCGGCCGGCTCCTTCGCCTCGATCCACGCGGGCTGGAGACGACGAACCTCGTGGTGATTTTCGGTCGATCGGTGGCTCGCCCTCCCGACCATCGCCGATGATCGATGCCCGAGTCGCCGAGCTCCCCGATCGATAATCGAGACAGTTTCGAGACAGTTTCCTCCGGGGGCGTCGTGCTCCGACGACTCGGGAGATGGCGGTAGTAGGCCGTCGGTGGCGAGCCCTATATCCCGCGCGGCCGAGTGATGGCGTTGGTGTCGGCGGTGCGCCCGCACCGACGTGGCCTTACACGCCAGTCCGTGTGGTCGTCGCGCGGAGGACGTCGAAAAAGGGGGTACGGGGAGGGAACGGGGAGGATGTCGCGGCTTCGATATAATATAAAAACTTAAATCTAATCTTAAAACTAACATCTTTGTTTATCCGTGAAGGGCGCGGCGGAGATTGAGCCCCGGCGTGGTCACGCGGGCTCTTTCTCTAATCTCCTTGTGACGTCACGTCACAAGGTACAACCAGAAGACATTCTAGTAAGTTTCGATGTTGTATCGTTGTTCACAAACGTCCCAACCCATGAAACCCTAGAAATAGTCAGAAAATCCCAAAAAGTTGCTCCTAACCTACTAGCCCTCATAGAACATTGCCTAAACTCTACATATTTCCAATTCCAATCCCAGTTTTATGAACAAACTTCAGGCGCAGCCATGGGTTCCCCGATTTCCCCTACCATCGCCAACATCTTTATGGAGAATTTCGAGAACAGAATTCTGCAAGAAGCACCTCTCAAACCCTCAACCTGGTTCCGATACGTCGATGACACCTTCGTCATTTGGAGTCACGGCAAAGAAAACCTCAATCATTTCTTAACCTTCCTCAACTCCCAGCACCCCAATATACAATTCACCATGGAGATAGAACAGGACAATCAAATTCCTTTTCTGGATGTACTGGTTCAACGGAAAAACGATGGCACTTTGGGCCACAAAGTTTACCGGAAACCAACGCACACGGATAGATATCTCCACGCTACGTCCCATCACCACCCCTCCCAAAAACAATCGGTCATAAGCTCTCTGGTCTACAGAGCTCTAGCGATCTCCGAACCGAACTCTCTCGAGGATGAACTAGAACACCTACGCAAAGCTTTAGGAGATAATGGCTACAAGCCAGGCAACATCGAAAGAACGATCAAACAACTAAGAAGAAAAATAGCCGATCCGAAAACGGTAACAGAACCTGAAGGGGAGAATGAAGGACAAATAATAGCAACAACTTCCCTTCCATACCTTCAGGGCATAACCGATCGCATAGGCAGGGTCCTTGGGAAACATAACGTGCGAGTCATCTTCAAACCTCAGAAGAAGCTAGCACAAGTGGTTCCGAGTGCAAAAGACCAAAGGCCACCATTAAGTGCACCAGGAGTGTACAAGATACCCTGCTCATGCGGTAAAGTGTACATAGGAGAAACCGGGAGGAAGATCAGTACACGGATCAAAGAACATCAACGGTGTATCAAATATGGCCACATTGGACAATCAGCCCTGGCCGAGCATTGGATGGAAACTGGTCATGCCATCCAGTTCGATAAAGCCCAAAGTCTGGCCCCATCAAACAGTTATTTTTCTAGGAAACACCGAGAAGGCTTGGAAATCCGAAAACATCCGAACAATCTAAACAGAGATGGTGGATATCACGTCAATCCCATTTGGCACACCGTCCTCCCGGTTTTTTAATTGACCGGCCGATCAATTAAAACATCTGATTGGCTGGTGCAGTGATCTGGAACGATGACTGCAAGTATATAAGGAATGCCTGAGACACGGGAGCTTCAGTATCGGAGCTCTCAGCCCTGATGATGCAGACTGTAACGTTTGCGAAACGTCGGCACAACGCTGATTCTCAACACGGCCTCCATCCGGAAGCCACATACTCTTCAAATTACATAAAGAGCCGTGAAAGCCTTAAAACTAAAATCATTTTCAATTATTTCAGATGTATCCAGGATTTGTGTGTGGGTGTGTGTGTGTGTTATACACACACACACAAACACACACACAAAACGGCCCTTCTCAGGGTCAGGAATGCTAGACAGACAACCTCCACGTGGTGTATTCTGCGTAACGCGAATGGTCTGCAACAGACTCAGCCATGCAACCTCCTACGCTTTGGCTAACGCAAATGCCGGTGGGAGGGACAACTAGACTAATGGCCGTATTCATAGTCTCTCCTTATCTCAAGGATAAAGGACGCCTTGATGAAGGCTTCCTTGAATCTCAAAGGCGTCCTTGTTTCATAGTCGCAACTCGACTCTCCCTTCCAGAAGGAAGACATATTTAGGGATATGTGATTGCTTATGGTGGTAAAACCGCTGATAGAAGCGCCATTCGGCTATATTTGAAACTAACTCAAACCGCTTGGCTCTCGATTGTATAGCCTCGAGTGTATAACCTCAAAGTTCAAAATTAAAAATTGAGTTGCGACGAATACAATTATGGATGAAGGAAAGAATGTTCATTATACAGAGCGCAAAAAGCTGTTATTAGCTCAGCTTTTTTTTAAACTCCGTTCAATACGATACGTTTCGAAACTTTTTACGTGCTCCACTTTTAACTGTTTTTGAGGTTAACCTGTAGACTGGTCTGCGATACAGGTAAAAACTGCATAGACGCCAAGCGCAAGCGCAAGCGTTAGTCATATGAAACGAAACAGCCAATCGGAGCGCCGAAGGTTTCCTCAAGGCAGCTCGAGGCCTGCCTTGAAATAAGGAGGCCAATAAGGCACCTTGTTCTGTCAAGGAGGGTCTATGAAACGCGAAATGAGGAACAAGGAAGCCTTGTTCCTCAAGGAAGGACTATGAATACGGCCCTAAATGTGTCACGGCAAGCCGCTCAATGTTGTATTTTCGAATGTATGACCACTTGAACAAAAAAAGAATCAAATTTTTTTGTTTAAAATTTTAGTTTTTTTGTTTTCAAATTTGGACGATATTTCATGAGAAAATTTTGGAGGAAAATCGATGAAAAATAGTTTTTTTTTTTCATTTTAATAGCGTTTGTGCTATTTTCAGGCCCAAAAACGTGTTTCTTTAAATCCTTGACGAACTTTGATCACGATGGATAGAAAAACACACACACACACACACACACACACACACACACACACACACACACACACACACACACACACACACACACACACACACACACACACACACACACGCCCACACACAAATCCTGGATACATCTGAAATAATTGAAAATGATGTTCTCACTTGAAAACTATGAACTTTATCAGAAAATTTTTTCAACAAAAACATGGCGGCCTTTGTAACGCCGCCATTTTGAATTTTGGCTCCTCAAATAAATTTTTTTCAAACGTCCCCCTTCAATCCCTAGAAGTTTTGTTCCACACAATAGTTCGTCCGAGCAATATTTTTCGAGAAAATTCAAGTGTAAGATTAAAATGGGACACCCTCTATATATACGAGTATGCGACATTCCACGCTATTTCACCTAGCCCGTGACCCCGACCATTTTTTGTTTGATTGGGTTGTCATGGTTTTCGTGATTAAAAAAAAATTGTACCCCATATCAAGAATCTCCACACTAATTTTTTTATCCTTATCTCTTCTCTTTTAGAGGTTATAATTTTCCACAAAATGTCGATTGTAGAACATTTGGAAACGTTCAAGCGCTGATCACTCCTAAACTAATTTGTTTATTTTTAATTTGTGCTGCATGTAACCAAAAAAATGTCGTGTTGAAGCCAAATTAGAAATCACGAACCATTAATAGCATTATTGGAGATTAAAACGATGAAAATATAATTCGTTCGAAAAAAATAGAACGGAAAATGGGCCGACGATAAGATTAGTCTTAAAAAAAATAGGTTACTCTATTTTAGAGAATTCTTCGAAAAAATAAAAAAGGCGCTCATTAAAAAAAATCGTTTTCATTTTAGAAGCAAACAAAACCTTGACATTGATAATTGATACTTTTTTTTACGAAAGGATGCTTTAAAATGAAAAAAAATTACGTGACATTTGTCAATATTTCAATTAGTTCAGGAGTTATCAGCATTTAACTATTTCCAAAACTTCGGAAATCGACATTTTTGGAAAATTATAACTCCTGAAAGAGGAGAGATAAAAATCAAAAAATTGGTGTGGATATTTCTTTCATCGGGTATTATATTACGAAAAAATCAGGAAAACCAGAATGGTCGGGGTTACGGGCTAGGGGAAATGGCGTTAAATGTCCCGTATATTATATCCATTTGTTCGGGAAATCTGTCGGCGCACTGGAGAGAGCGCTTCTCACAATGCTCACGCGCGGCAGCGCCTCTCGAGTGCGCGGCCACGCTCTCCTCGTGCGGGCGGACGAAGGTGTTCGGCCATCTTGAGCCGGCATTCTCGTTCCGTTTACGCCACGCGACACATCGCACGCGTCGTATCCAACGTTCTAAGGCCTCAGTCTCACTCAACCTTAGTTTAATGTAAAATCATCTCACTCATCCCACTCAAGTAGCGATTGCTCGCACGGGCGGCAATCTGCATAAAACCTCAGTGCATCATCATTGTTCGAACTCATCCTCTCAACACGTGGTCGAGCCGAGGCGACGTGGACATTGTGCACTCGTGGGGCAACTCGATCGGTCGCGAAACGAATCAATAATATTCGTCTAGCAATCACGGTCGTGTATTACACTCACTCAATTGAACTCATCTCATTGTCCAAAATCGTGTGTGAATAAAGTTTAATTATCGGTGACTCTCAACAAGCGCGTGTGTCCGCCATTTTCTTTACCACACTTGTCGCAATCCCTTTCCACCGGCAATTCATCGTCAATCTCAAACACCATTTCTTTATCAAATCAACTCATTAATAGTCTAAGATATTTAACATAGCCAAATATTATCTATTTTTAGTTATAACGATATTCATCACTCAATAACAAAAATAAGGCGTATATTATATATTCTAGACTATTAATAAGTTGATTTTGATAAAGGGAGAGATAAAATACCGTTATGTCGATTCTGAAGAGGATTGTTAAATGTTAGCTAATTAATTCGAAATGAAATGTAATTTAATATTAGTAAAAAATACATTCATGGTTTTCCATCGTCGTTACGGGAGTAGATGTACTAGGCCGGTTCTAACTCACGGATCTCAGGGGCAGCGGGACGGGGGGACTCTAGCGCGGGGAACCGACGGCAGACGTCACGCGGCGCGGAGGGGGGTCGCAGAGAGGGGGCCTAGCGCGAGATAGCCGAAAGTGGGGGCGTGATGATACGCGACGCGGAGCGATAAAGGGGGGGGGGGCGTTGACATCATAGGGCAGCGGGTAAATGTTGAAAACTCATAAAAACATGTGATTTATTATAATCGTTAAAATTGTTCACATATTATCGATGCAGTCGGAGCGTTTTTATTACGTCACTGGAAGACTGTACAAAGAACAGGTTAGATACGCGTGTGCACGTGTGTGTGTGTGTGTGTGTGTGCGCGTGTGTGTGTGTGTGTGCGCGCGCGTGCGTGCGTGTGTGTGTGTGTGAGAGAGAGAGGGAGTGAGATAGAGAGAGAGAGAGAGAGAGAGAGAGAGAGAGAGAGAGAGAGAGAGAGAAACAACTATGGGTGGCTAGAACATTTTTCGATAATATGAAAAAACTGTAGGTGCCATATGAACGCCAGCCTTTCAACGTGTCATCAAATGCTCGATGGACCATTTGAGCACAGCTGCAGGACCCATAAAATACATATTTTAACCCGTTGCATTCCAACTGCTTGTTTTCTGTCTCGTTTTTTCCTCGCGCAACCTATACTAGAGCGTTATCGGAAAAAAGTCGGATTTTTTCCTCGAGATATAGGGGATAGACGAAATTTTTCTTTTTTCCGAACGGAGAGCCATTTTTTATGATCTGCTGCGCTCCAAGCTGGCCGCACTTTGAATGCAGCAGTCAGTTAGTTAACATCGTGGACGTCGTCACCAACTTATTATTATGGACAACAACAGTGTACAAAGCGTGCACGACCAAGCCGCACTTTTAAGTTCATTCAAAGATTTTACTGCGTGGGAGCAACGGTGTGTCGAGTTCATCGAAGTGCTAGATACGCAAAGCCGAACTAAGCGCCCGCGATTATTAATTGTACATCAGCAGTCACTGATAGCCCAACTAGCGCGTCTGGAAGGATTGAAGAATTCTGTGTGCAGCTGTTTTATACACCCGGGCGCAGGACATGGTGATCATGGGTTAATCTGGCGTGAGATTGACACGCATTCAAGAGTCGGGTATTGACCGGTTCTGTAATCAATCGCAGTCGAATTGAGCCGAAACAGTTTCTCAACGATGTTCGTGACCTAGTGCTTTGACATGTACAAAATATTATCTGCAAGCACAACAGTATTGAAGTTAATACAGTGTTCAAAGGTGAATTCGCGAGTGGAGACAAACATGCCAACAAAAGTGACAATACGCGAAACTGTGAACTATTTAGCACATGCGATTTGAATGAATGGTATGAACAGCGTGGTACAGAGCCCACTTTAACCTCTCTCAACGAATTTCAAGAACGAGATAGTGGCTGGGCTCTACGGAAAATACTTAACCTCACGATAAATGTGAAAAAGTATAATCCGATGCGTGCCGGGTGCTCCATATCATTACCGCGAGAAATAATGGTGAAGAGAGCTGTGATCAACGTCAATTCGAACGATAATGCATGTTTCGCATGGGCAGTTGCCACTGCTCTACCCAGCTGAACAAAACAGTAACCGTCCGTCGTCTTACCCACATTATTCGACAGTACCAAATCTCCAGGATATCGAATTGCTTCAAATTAAAAAATTTGAATTTCAAAACATTGTATCGATCAACGTGTATACCTCCACCACACAAAAGGACATTGTTCCAATACGGGTCACTCAACAGAAGAAGGAAAAGCACATCAATTTGCTGTACATGCAAGATACCGAGGATAACAATGTGGGGCATATCATATGGATCAAGATTCGGTCGAGACTCGTGATGGTGCAACTGAGCAAGAGGGAGCATAAAAAAGATATATGCGACCGGTGTGTAAATTTAACATTATCAATACATAATTATATACAGCGTGTGGCACTAACTGTTGACACCTTGAATATCTCTGTAATTATCGACGACGCTTTCAACGATACGTGAGAATACAACGTTCTGCATGCCCAGAGATAAATTCAAATATTGCACACGTGGGCGGTAAGGTGGTATTCTCCGGTTGGCGAGAAGTGCAAGGATATGCAAGCCTCGGGGTACCTGGACAGAAAGATTTACCATTTGAAAGGTTCGGCCAATTTGTGCAAACTCTCATGACAGTTGTCTGTTGTTGATAAGCGAGCATATTTAGTAAAACAGCTTATTTGCAAACTTTACGTTCACACTTGTTGGAGAGATTGGACGGGATAGTGTTAGTTGGGCTGCTTTCTTTAAGGAGTGTCAATCAAATCTCGGTTTATGTAGTTAAAACGTTTATGCATACGCAAGAGGGTCTATTCACGATATATTGCGTGAAGAGGAATCGTTGGAAGTAAGAACGTAGAAATTGTGATGGTCCAATTAACCTATTTCATCCATTCTCGAGCGTGAAGAAGAGAGAGAGCGAGAGAGAGCGAGAGAGAGCGAGAGAAAGAGAGAGAGAGAGGGCGTTCGTAGAAAGCCCATGATATTGTAAATATGTATTTACAGTATTGTAAATGTATTGTAAATATACATTTACAATGAAAACCGAGAAGAAGAAGAAAATTAACGTAGAATAAATATATTCCTGAAATGTTGTAAATACAGGGTGACAATTTGGGGATGGCCACCTATTTTTAAATCTATTTGGGCGGCCATTTCGAATCAATTGAGGTGCGCTTTTGGAATAGTTTTTCGAGAACTTTTCGAAAAAAAATATAGGGCTCATGTGAAAAAAATAAATTTCATGGAAAAAAATAAAAATTTGTTGAAAAAAAATAAAAATGGCATTCCGCGCCGACCGAAGCGAAGTCGACTCGATTTTGATCACGGAAGATCCGAATAGGAGTGGGTCGAAAAATGTTATCACTGAGAAAAACAATATAAAAATTTCGAAATCGAACGATAGTTCAAACGTTGAGTTTGACTTCCGCAGTATCTCGGCAATGGCGGAACCTGCGAATGGATTCAACGGAGAGAGTAGGCGCTGGAGCTTTCGCTGCTGTGTTCGCGTCGCGGCTGTCGTGGGGCCGCAAACGTCACCGAGAAACGCCAAGCCGCAGCTGACGTTTCGAGAAGTCAAATGAGTTCACAAATAAGCATTTGGGAGCAAATTTTTCAGGTTTTTTAAGGGTCATACTGGGTGCTAAGATAAAAAATGGAGCGATTAAAAAAGCTTCATTTTTTTTTCGTCTTTCAACATCGTCCACGGGCTAAAAAAATGCTCTGCTTCAATTAATGCTTGGGTGTTAATTCTTTGGCTTCCATTTGGTATTTTTTGCTCTTTGTACGATCACTTGTCTCTGAGATCCCGCCAATAGAACGAAAATTCAGCTCTGGCATTGATTATCGATATCCCTTGAAGTAACGATCGTACAGCGAACGGAAGGTGGGTTTCAGAAACTCGAATAACTCCTCTCTAAGTTTCTTTTGGTATTTGAACGAAAACAATTTTTTCAAGCTAAAAATTGGTTGAATTTTTTTTTACATACTTTTTCCGCCGTTTTGGCAAATCCACCATCAGCTTGCAAATATTGCGAAAACTATCGATATTTACAGGAATTTTTTGAGCCGAATATATGGTTAAGATGAAAAAACAATTCGTTAATTTTCTCACTACTTTTGCTTGCATGTAATTTAGCATTAAATACTCATCAAATCGCATAAGCAAAAACAAATTGCAAAGTTATGATTTTTTTTTTTAATCGTTATCCATTGAAGAATCGTATGGCGATGCGTGTTAAAAAGGTGTATGAAGATTCGCTTGGGGGTATCAATTCGATTTAATGCAACCAATTTGAACTCGCTAAATTATAGCATGCAATCAAAAAAATCGAATCAACACTGAACAGGTGATGATTTTACAAAATTTTCTACACATTTTGAAATGAAAAAAAATCACAATATTGGGGGATAGATCTGTTTTTTCTTTCTTACAATTTCCCATGAACTATTCAGTAAATATTTTTAAAAACCCAATTTTTTATTTCTTTCCATTTCAAACTGTTTACAAAATTGCATGAAATTATCATCTGCGATTCCTTTGTTTGCATGCTATAAGTTAGCGAGTTAAAATGAGGTGCATCAAATTGAGTTGATACCCTCAAGCGAATCTTTATACGGCTTTTGTACACGAATAGCTATACGATTTCTCAGTCGATAACGATTGAAGAAAAAAAAAAATTTAACACAAACATTTATTTTCGTTCGTAAGATTTGATGAGTAGTTAATGCAGAATGACAAGCAAACCAAAGTAGTGAGAACGATAACGAATTTTGGTTTCATCTTATACCATCGTCATTTGACGTCCAAGGAGCAAGAAATGTGCCCGTTTAATTTTTCATGAAAGTTTGGGGGTTCGGGTAAAAAAACGGTTAAACCGATCCCTTTGCAAATGTACAGGGTCTTGAGGCATGTATTAAGCTCAAAAAATTCCTGGAAACATTCATCATTTTCCCAATATTTGCAAAGTTGTGGTAGATTCTCCAAAATGGTGGGAAAATTCATTTTTTAATACTTTTTCGAATCAATTTTCAGCTTGAAAAAAAAATGTTTTCTCCCAAATAGCAAAAGGATTTTATAGAAGAGTTATTCGAGTTTCCGAAACTCATCTACCGTTCGCTGTACGATGAATAGTTCATGAGATATCGATGATCAAAGAAAAAAAGCCGAATTTTCAATCAATCGGCGATATCTCAGCGACAAGTGGTCGTACAAAGAGCAAAAGAATACGAAATTGAAGCTCAAGAATCACGGTAAAAGACCTAAGTTTTGATTCAGGCAGGAATTTTTTTTAGCCCGTAGACGATGTTGAAAAACTTTTTGAAAAATGCATTTTTTTGGTCGCGCTATGTTTTTGGTCACTGCCCAGTATGACCCTGAAAAAAAAAAAAAAATTTCTTTGCTAAAGCTCATTAATGTAAAACATTGAGGGATCAGATTTTTTCGACTTTTTTGTCTGGGCTATTTCATATTTCATGTATCGTCTGCTATTGCCTTACGTCATTTTGACGCCCAAGTTGTGGTCGCGCGTCAACGTTCTGCCGAAACGCAACGTTTGACAGATGACGGTGTGCGTGATTTGACGTTTTGCGTACCATTCGCTTAGGCTACCTGGTTAGCTAATCGGGTTTGAGACTCGTAAAAGACTGGCTGATTTGTCGTTCCGTGAATCGTTTGTTATGATTTTATAGCATCTTGGGTACGCAAGTGCAGAGCGCGCGTTAAGATTCTGCAGAAACTTGACGTTTGACATCTGTGAAACGTTATCCGCAAAACGCAAAAAGTAAAATGACGCGCGCCGTGTTCCAACGCTGCGTGTGATTTGACGTTTTGCATATCATTCGCTTAGGTTGCCTGTTAGCCAATCGGATTCAAGACTCGTGATAAACCGGCTGCTGTCACATTTCCCGCTTTGTCTTCTATCGCTCCGCGAATTCCTTACCAAAGCGTAAAGGTTGTCGACTATCATGAGACTTTTGATTCTTCGTGCGAGCGACGATGATTAATAATCAGATTATTCAACGTATTCGTAATCTTTATCTTCTGGAGAATTAAAGAACAGAATGAATTTGGAGGCACCCACCGATTGTTCGTATGGCCGTTATCGTGAAGTTTCGAGATGGACGTTTCCACATTGAATCAATAATGAATCATGTACTTTTCATTACCAGCTTAATCAAATTTTGGATTGTTAGCTGGAGCGGCAGTAATAAGAATTACCAGGCCCGACGAGGTTATTCATTGCGAGTTTCTGTTATATTGGTTGTCTTAAGAAATAAAAATAAGAGTCGGAAACTACCCAATATGTCTTTTATTTACAGTAAAGAGGCAAAGTATGTTTTTATGTTTCGTTTCTTTCCAAAATTTCATCTAACTTGATTTGGTGTTAGATGCAAAATGGAAAACCGATATACTTATAAATTTTGCAAAGATGCATCGAAGCGGTATTGACGCGCGATTCTACTTAAAAAAAGGGCTTCCTGTGAGATGCAAGGTGGAAATTCGACATTTCACCCAGTTCTCGACTACTTAGAGCTCTGAAAGTTAGCAAACATGCATCTGAGAGGTTGCAATGCATGATCCAAGATAAAAAAATATCCATATTATTTTCATTCATCCATATAACCAAATCACTTAAAAACCAATACGTATAAAATAATATCAACTATTAATAATTAACGGCTTCAGTGATGATTATAGGAGATTGTTACCATATTCCCGTCATACTTGTCGCACATACACACAAACTGTTTTAAAGCTCTTGGAGACGGTGATAGCTGCATGCGGGAGTACTTACATGACGGATATATAGGGTGTTTCATAATAATTGATCCACCCGGAACTGGCGGGTTCAGGGGGGTGCCCGGAGCAATCCGGCCAAGGCGTTTTTTTATCAGCCAAATAGTTTTCAATGGGAGCAATTAGAATTTTCGAGTTCGAATGATTGTTGTAGGGCCTGCCCTTAACGATGACGCCACTCGAGCGCTGAGTCTAGGCGCGAGAAATGTAGAAGGCGACGAGCAAGGTAGATAGCCGTTTGTCGCCCTTGCCCTGGCGATTTGACATTTCGTGTGTCGTCTGCTATGGCCGGTGAGCGTGCTTTGACGTCTCGCGTATCATACCCTTAGGCTGCCTGCAAACCAATCAGGCTCGAGACTCGTGACAGGACGGCCGATTCGGCATTTCACGCGTCGTCTTCTATCGCTCCATGAATTTCGTGCCAAGGCATGAAGATCGTCGACCTTCATGATGCTTGCAATTCTTCGTGCGGCAATGATAAATGCGATAATGATACAAAAATTAGATTATTCATTGGATTCGTCGAAATAATGAATCGAAAGATAAATAAGTTGATGTTTCTTAAATTTGGCGGCACCGAGCGATTATTTTTACAAGTTGAAAGCTTTTATTTACTTGATTATTTTATTTAAGGTGATTATTTAACTTGGCAATGCATGGTTCAACTTGAAAAAAAAGTAAATGAGAAAATGAGGAGAACAATTTTCTGTGGTATGCGAAACGGAAGACCGACATGTCATCCACTTTGCGACTACGTAGCGCCTTGAAATTTTGCGAACACGCATCTAACAAGTGGCGAAGATGCGTGATTTGACGACAATAAAAATTATGAATGAATAAATAAATAAATAGAGAAATAATGATTTTCTGTGGGACGCAAAATGAAACATCGATATTTCATGCAATTTCCGACAATTTAAAGCACTGAAATTTTGCAAACATGCTTCTAAGAGGCCCTCATGAAGAGATGCATGGAAAGGCAATCCGAGAAGGGCTAGGTGATTCTTGGTAACGCTTGATTCTGACCGAGTCCCGATGTTGAGGATATTCCGTCGACCGTGTGTCCCGTACAAAAATTCGAGTAGGGACAAAGTACTGGTCCTGATCTGCCGTTTCTCGAAAATGTTATGCTGCGGTTAGGTGTGTTTGTTGACCTATCATACAGCGTAGTTGTTAACGTAACAAAGATAAAATCGGTGCTTGGAATGGTTCCCGGGGCCTCACTCAAGCATTCCGGATATTGCTGTACCGGAACCGTCGCCAATTTTTCCTTCTCCTTCCAGTCAGATTGCGTCGAGAAATCTCACGATGCTGCGAGAACTGTTATAAGAATATTGATGATGTACGGAAGATAAAATCGGTGCTGCGAATGCCTCTTGAGTGTTCACTCGAACATTCCGGATATGACAGGGCCGAATCCGTCTCCGCTTTTATGTTACTTCCAGTCATGTGTCAAAAACTAAAAACTCGTGTGTCAAGTATCATACAACAAAGATAAAAGCGGTGCTCGTGCCGGTTCTGGGGGCCTCAATCGGACATCCACGATGTGACGGCACCGAGTTTGCTCTCGCTTTCATCTTATTTCCGGTCAAAGTACGTCAAGAAGTCCGCTGATGCCGTGAGAACGATGGCAGGAGGACTTGATAGTATACAAATGTAAAAGCGGTACTCGTGGCGGTTCTGGGGGCCGCGATCGGTGATCTTCAACTCGACGGCCCAGAGTTCGTCTCTGCTGTCATCTTACTTACGGTCATTTTTCATCGAGGAGTCTGACGACGCCACGAAAACGATGACCGGAGCAACGGCTAGTAAACAAAGATAGGAGCCGTGCACGCGATGGTTAGGGGTGCCTCGATCGGTCACTCGCGATACGACGAACCCTAGTTTGCCTCTGCTTTCATCTTACTTCTGGTAATTTTTCGTCAAGATGGCTGACGATGCCGCCAGAACGATGACCGGAGCGTTTTTTAGTAAACAAAGAAGAAAGCAGCGCGCGCGATGATTCTCGTGTTCTCGGTCGGTCATCCTCGGCCCGACGGCACCGAGTTTCTCTCTCCTTTAATCTCTCTTGCGGGAATTTTTCGTCCAGAAATCTGACGATGCCGCAAAAACAATGACCGGAGCGTTTGTTATTAAACAAAGGTAAAAGCAGAGCTCACGATGGTTCTCAGGGTCTCGGTCGGACATCCCTGACTCGACGGCCCCAAGTTCGTCTCTGCTTTCATCTTAATTCCGGCCATTTTTCATCAAACAAGCTAACGATGCTGCGAGAACAATGATCGGAGCGTTTGTTAGTAATCAAAGATGAAATCAGTGCTCGCGATGGTTTTGGGTGCCTCGATTGGCCATTCCCGATATGATGGCTCTGAATTTGGCTCTGCTTCCACCTTACTTGCGGTCATTTTTTCTCGAAAAGTCCAACCGTACCGCGAGAACGATGAGCGGAGCATTTGTTAATAAACACAAAAAGCAATGCTCGCGATGGTACTTGAGGTCTCGTTCGGTCGTCCTCGACGCGCCGGCCCCGAGTCTGTCTTTGCTTTCACCTTACTTCCGGTCATTTTTCGTCAAGAAATCTGACAATGCCGTCATAACGATGACCGGAACATTTGTTAAAAAACAAAGATAAAAGCAGTGCTTGCGATGGTTCTGGGGGCCTCGATCGGTCATTCCCGATACAACAGCCCCGAGTTTGTCTCTGCTTTCATCTTACTTCCGGTCTTTTTTCCCCCAGAAGTGTGACAATGGCGCGAGAACGATGACCGGAGCATTTGCTAGTGAATGAAGATAAGAGCAGTGCACGCGATGGTTAGGGGTGTCTCGATCGGTTATTCCCGATACGACGGCCCCGACTTTGTCTCTGCTTTCATCTTACTACCGGTCATTTTTCGTTAAGACGACTGATGATGCCGCGAGAACGATGACCGAAGTGTTTGTTGCTAAACAAAGGTGAAAGCAGTGCTCGCGATGGTTTTGGGGGCTTCGATTGATCATTCCTGATATGACGGCCCCGAATTTGTCTCTACTTTCATCTTACGTCCGGTCATTTTTCATCGAGAATTCAGACGGTGCTGCGAGAACGATGAACGGAGCATTTTTTAATAATAGAAAAAAACGCAATGCTCGCGATGGCACTTGGGGTCCCGTTCGCTCATTCTCGACGACACGACCCGGAGTTTGTCTTTGCTTTCACCTTACTTCCGGTCATTTTTCGTCAAGAAATCTGCCGATGCCGTCATACCGATGAGCGGAGCATTTGTTAACAATCAAAGATAAGAGCAGTGCTCGCGATGGTTCTGGGGGTCTCGGTCGGCTATTCTCGACGTGACGGCCCCGAGTTTGTCTCTGATTTCATCTTACTTCCGGTCATTTTTTGTCAAGAAGGCTGACGATGCCGCGAGACCGATGACCAAATCATTTGTTAGTAAACACTGATGAAACAGTACTCGCGATGGTTCTGGGGACCTCGGACGGTTATTCCCGATACGACGGCCCCGAGTTTGTCTCTGATTTCATCTCACTTCCGGTCATTTTTCGTTAATGGACAACACCACTGTGACCCCCTGTTTTTTTGCCATTTTTCAAGATTTTTTTTTTGTTCGAAAAAAAAGAGATATTCGAAAACATTTTTTTGGTTTTGTTCGTTGTTTATTGAAGATGCATAAAATTTTTTTTTTAATTTTTCACGCCCCATGGTGACGCTGGGGAAGTTCCCGCGTCAGGTACTGTTGCCTCTGCAGTGGTTCGCGGCATGCAGCAGAACTCTCTTTAAAGTCGATCTGAAAAAAAATACCGAGTGTTTTCGTTAATAATATGATATTTTGAAGAGAAGTATATAGGGATTTGAAAAAATATTGATTTAAAAAAATCGGCACGCTTTTGACATTAAAGGACGATTTTCGAGCAAAATTTCTCGTCGAAAATAGGCTATAACTTTTTTTATTATTGACATATCGAAAAAATCTTATGTACTTCTTTAGATAATCTAGTTTTATGGATGCAGTCCAAATTTGAAGTCAATCGGATAAAAATTGCTCGAGTTCTGCTGCGTGCCGCACTCAAAAAAGTGGTTTTGAGAAAAACGCGTTCAAAGTTTTAGGTTTGTTAATTTATGCGATGAATTGGAAAAAAAATTTTTTACCTTTAATCAGCGATGCCGGCACCATATAGCTGGCCTTCAAGAAGCAAATGATTGTCCCTAGCATCTTTTCTCGAACTTGTAGAGGCTCTTCTTGCCTCTTTTGCAGCGTCTGTGAGCGAGCGCTCCGCCAGTTCGATCCGCGCGGCGTCGGTTTCAACGCAAAAATTGAAACAATTTGGGCCGATAGTTATCCGCAACGTCTCCAAAACTTTCATGAGGCTTCTCAGGCCATCATTGAATAATAATACCGCGATATCAGCTGCAATATCGACGATTTTTTGCTCCCGGACTGACACTTGGGGGCGATTGCCCAAACTGATTTGTTGTAGCTTTCGTTGTTGTTTTGCGTGAAGCCGCCCAAACAACGCTGCAGCAAATCGTCTCTGCTCAAATTTTCGAAGACTGGCGTAATTGCCTCCAATACTTCCTCAGGAAGAGGCGGCTTATGGCGATATTCAGAAATATTACCGCTTGCGACCGCTCGCTGCCACGAACACCACGACTCGGCTCCCTCTGGGCAATCGTCATGTTGTGGCTCACTATCTGTGGATATTTTATGTTTGATACTTGCCCAAATTGCCTTCCTCATTTTTTTAACATCATCGCTGTTCCTCCAAATAGCCGAGCCGTAATATGTGCTCAACTCGTCAATCAATTTTCCGGTGAGCTTTCCTCTGCCAGACAATCCTTTTTGTTTTTTCACGATTTCGCGGAGGCGCGTCCCCATACGTTTTTGGTCATGATCGATGCACTCTTTTTTTTTTTATCTCGAAACCGTCGTATGGATCGCTATTCGATATGCCCAGAAACGTTTTAGAATCGCCGTCACCAATATAATATTTATATTTTATGCCATAGAGCTCTTCAGACCGTTGAACCATTTCGACAGCTGAGTCCGGAGGTGCCGCTATGGTTCGCCTGGCACTCATCGTCGTGGGTACTTTTCCATTCCCAGTACTCCACGGTGCTTTCTTTTTTTTCCCAATGCTCGCAAGCTTTGCAATATTTCGATTTCACCATAACGTCGATCACTTTTTTAGTGTACCAGCCGATTAGCGATGTTATGCCGGAAAGCGAGCTGAAATTGCGCTTACGCCACGATCCGTCGCCTGAAACGATAATTCCGTCCTCCACCCCATTTTCCAACGAAATTGTCTCCTCCTCAAGTGCAGCCTTTTGTTTGCTCACTGTGCTCACAGCTTTAGTAGCAATCGAAATCGAATTTAAGATTCGATCGTAGAAAGACTGAAATATGGGGCGCGGTGGGTCCATAAATGCACAAAACTTCATCAGGCCATTCAAACCGACGCCAAGAAGACGCATACTGAATACGATCCGACGATTTATTTCGTATGCATTGTCAATCATAGGACATGAATTAATTTGCACTTCTTCACAATGGCCGCAATCGACCACGATTTTCGAATCTGAGTCCGCGCAAACTTTTTTCAGTAAAATTTATATCGCGATCACACACTTTGCAGTTCACTAACGTCGATATAATGTTCAATGCATTGACGAGGTGTACTATACGATAACCGAAATCGTTAGTAACACCGACCTCTATATCGTCCGACGATTTTAACTTTTTCGCCGACGTGCTCACATACTCTGCAGAACTATTGTCAGAGCCATAACGGTTCGGAGGTTTTCGATTCGAAATTTTCGTTCGACTCATCGTCACATAGCTCCGTTTTGTTCCCTTTTTCCCCGCGTACACTTTCGGATTATCCATGTCGATGTGCAAAGAATAATTCTGAGCGTTCGATATTTATAAACGAAACGATTCGGAGCGTTTAGACACGAGTAGCGTCGCTTCTATTCGCAAACTGACGCTATGACGCTATCCCTATACCTGCCTTGAAAATTTTTCAATTATCGGCACCTATGGCTTTTTTCGAAACTATATTTATAACAATAGCCGGTTTTTGTGAAGGGAGACAAAAGAATACCTGGGAAAGACCCGCAGGACCTGGGAAAGGCCCGGTATACCCGCCGACCCTGAGGCGCGCAGCTGCGCGGGACCCCGAGCGACACGGAGCGCTGCACCGCTCCACAAAATACTCAATATCTCCGAAAATAATTATTTTTTCGACCTGGGTCCAACGGCATCTTAATCTTAAATGTATCTTAGATTTTTCTTGATGGTTTTCAAAAAATCGATTTTTTGATGCTGTCACAGTGGCGTTGATACTACGTACATAAATATATCTATAAAGAAAGTTCATGATTGAGTTGACCGGGAGTCTCACTAATTGTTTCGAAGAGTTCTCGCACTGGTCTATAGCACTCCCTTTTTTTTTCAAAACGCGCATCGCGATCGCTGTTTTAATTGTCTCTTGCTATCTAATGTTCGCACTTACAATACTTTCGATTATTTTCTCGCCCGCACACAGCGCCTAGTATTCCCGCGCCCACTCAGGTACGCCGTGACCTTACACAGACTTTTTTTTTTTACTCTTGTTCTTCACTCGCGGGGCACACAACCCGTCGTACTCGCGAATCGTAACCGTTGCTCTCCGAGTGTATCGTACGTCTCCCTCAACCGGCGTTTTCTGCTAGCTTCGTACCTCTCTCGATAAGTCGACTCGCGCGGGATTGGTTGCTCGCGCAACACCTGATGTATCCTCGCGATTTCCATTGGTTCCCCGCATGTGCGACTCAGCGCGTGCCACGGGGCTCCCGTCGGGTTCACCCGACCTGCTCGCACGGAGACTCGCTTGCCCCGCCACCTCACCGGATGTTACGATTCGGCGCGATCGTTCAACGTCTTCCCGCATGGTTTAACACTTGGATAATGCATTGCAACCACGGTCTTACATACAGGTCTTGCATCGAAGGTGGTGGGGGTGGTACGCTTAATGTCGGCAATAAGCTTTGGCTTATAGCCACAAGAGCGACGCTGCGAATTTGTCATAGCGGCTAGGACAAGTAAATAGACATGTAAATGTAGGAAGATTTCCAACAACAAAAAATACTGAACAGCGAAAATAAATATACGCTTTACGTATGTTGCACTGTAGAGGATTCTATTGTTGAAGAACTTCTTTTTAAATTGAACTGCAGTTTTCTTTATCCTAAAGCATCATCGACTCAAGCAGCCCTGATAAGTATATATCATTTTTTATTTTCCTTATTTGCCAAGTACATTTAGCTGAATTGGTTAACGCTGGATTCGAGTGGTGAAGGTAGTGCGCTCAAAATCCACGCTCAGCAGTTTATTTTTTTTTATTGTGGGTATGAATTTTTTTAAGGGTAAATACGATTTTAATTAATAAATTAAATTATTTTCATAATTTTAATTAATTTTTGAAAAATATATTTGCGGACACCATCAAGTTTTTATTCCCGAGTATGGGGAGAAGCGGGGAATCAGTTTTGTTTAGTCAAATTATTTTCAGCATTTATATTCAATTAATTTTTGTAAAGTAATTGCAGGCGTGAATGCATTTTTTTACTAGAAAATGAAATAGTATATGAACAATTATTATCAATTATGAAATAAAATTTCACAATGCCTAATACTTTTGTTATTTCTCATAATCGTCTCATTTAATTATTATTAATGTGATTTTGTATCATTTTAAAATTATTGGTGAACTTTTGTCAGTTATTTGAATATTATAGACATTTTTCTATAACGTACTTCTTTCGATGATTCCACTTTTGAAGGCTGTAAGTATGGCATTTCGGCGGTCCAACTACGACATCGTGTTTTTTTTCGAATAATCGATGCTGAAAAAGGGAAGAGAAAGGCAAAATGTACACTGTTTAGATCAATAACTTTTTTTCTTTTTATTATTTATTCATACTTAGTTGCATTGCCAAGCGCTTACTCTTTTTATTGATTCGTCAACTTGGACAGTTTTTTTTACAACGAATTTTTTCGAAACTTGCAAATTTTCTCGGTGAGCATTTTGTCTCATTCGTAGTCGAATGTAATAAATAATCGAATACGATAATATATCCGAGGCGTGCACCATTGCATAGGCTCATTGCGTAGGCTCATATGTTTAAACCTCCCCAAAGCTTGCGGTAGTGCACCAAGACCATCTAGGACTTGGAGAAGATTACACCCATGTGCATCAACGATACGCCCATACACATAATAAAAAAGCTCTTTGGTGGCCGTAAGCTTGACAAATCGTTGCGTGAGCAGTAGATTATGACCGTTCTCCACTTTGCTCACAGCGTATGAGAAGAGAAAACTCCCGCCGTCTGCGTTCAATTCTCCGTCGGTCCACGGCTTCGGTATCGAGATCGATTGCTCTGTTCCTTCGGTGGTGCCTATACAACCAGAAATAAATGGTAATTCTAGAAAATATTTCAAATTCAACGCCTTTTAAAATTATTTCCATATAACATATTGCAGTGCACTCAATATTCAAACTCAATTGATATTTCATACAATTATTCATTTTACTGTTCAGATAACCGAAGATACTTACAGCTAAAGGCAGCTTCTGAAAGGTGGAAGTGACATGGCTCTTGCATCGAATCATTCGTCTCAATGATGGGAGCTTCCGACGGCAACATTTCGTTCGCTTCAAGATCTGAGCAATTGAATCGAATTTTTATACATATAAATATTTTATAGAATTTGAATGTATTGAAAACGTCAATTATATTATTGCAGGTGTACGTTCATTTTATACATTTTTTGTTTGATGATTTCATGAGATGTCATGGTTGGCGAATCATATAGTCATATAGTCAATAAATTATTAAATATTCATAGTGATTCATTGTCCAATTTTTTGTTCCAAAGTCACCGCACAAATATGCATCGAGAAAAAAAAGAGAAAAAAATAGCGAACTACGAAGAGAGCAAAATATAAGTTTTGACATTTTTAATATTACATATTTATTATATCTCGTGTTTAATTTTTATTCTAGGGTTCATCGCAAAAGAATAGAGCCAAATGAAGGAGAGGTAGAGAAAAAATATGTGAAATTCTTGTCATTGCGGCAAGGAGTTTTCTTGAAATATTATTAGGATGAATATATATGAAATGTGTCAATGAAATTCTTATACGATGGATAATGCAATTGATTTTTTCACATGTTAAAATATAGCACGACTGAGGGAGAATATTGTGCACTAAATTGTCCATCAGTATTCTGTGCCATCGACTATTTATAATGCCTTTCCCATAAAATTATTTCTGCCATTTAATAATAATGATAAAATAAGCAGAGAAAAACATTCTTTATTCTACACTTTAATAACTTGTCATATTCCACAAAATAAATGCTCAATTCAAATGCTCTTTCAATATCCTTGATTCCTTAATCAGATTTTTAAAAAGCGGTACAATAAATGACAATAAAGTTTTTCTGCTATTCGACCAATGTCTACGCATTCTTTCCAGTTTTGTGCCGTCGAATTTCGTACCATCGAAACATCAATAACTTAACATTCTAAATAATATGGAGCTTTAGTGAATAAAATATATGTACCTTATGTCGAAGATGTCTCAATACGGTCATTAAAAGCGTCTGGTGAATAATCCATGCTCAATAACTCCGTCGAGGTAAAAGAACAATCCATCGATGAATCATTGTTGAATACTTCATGAATCGCAGATGTATACATTGGAATCTCCTTCGATTGCACTGTGGTAGTAACAAAAGCCGCATCTTTTGGTGCATTTTCTACGTCGATCGTTGAAGGCTCGCTTGTAGAAAAAAAACTGTGTTCGGTTTTCACATGTTCTTCGATGGAAGACTTGGCAACCATAGTGGAGTTCACTTGATTTAAATTGTCAAATTTAGAAGGCACTGCCAATGGATCGAGTCGAGGACAGGAATAAGGTACCTTTAATTGAATTCAACGTCATTATGACATTCTTAACAACACGGTACATAACATCACGAAATCATTTCAGCCTTGATACAGTGATAAATAAAAAAAAATAAAATCAGCTTACCTCTGCGGTAACTCGACCGTTTAAGTCATGTTTTACCCACTTTATCAGAATGTGTCGTTGGAGAAAATGTTTCTCACACACGAATTGCGAAGGCATGAGCTGAGAAATTCCTGGAATTGCAGTGATCCATTTTTGACGACGTTCGATATTCGACGGAACCCGAAACACCGAACGTTTTTCCGTTACTAACTGACGTCCAGTGTCACACGTTGGAACTGCACACGAATGAGTCGTCATTATTATGTAAAAATCCGGACGATATCACCGTCATAAAAAAACACGTGGTTTTATTAATGACGGTTATGTAACACTTTATAGTAGCCGATTAAATGAGGTTGTGTTGCCACATGCGTCTTCCGCTGTTTCGGCTATGATTTGATTGAAGCGATGCGAGCGGCCGTCAAGGAAATTAACGAACCGACAGTGAGACGACCACCCCCACCACCAATATTTGATGCAGCTGCAAGACCTGTATGTAAGACCGTGATTGCAACCTCTCAGATGCGTGTTTGCTAACTTTCAGAGCTCTAAGTAGACGACAACTAGGTGAAATGTCGAATTTCCACCTTGCATCTCACAGGAAGCCCTTTTTTTTAAGTAGAATCGCGCGTCAATACCGCTTCGATGCATCTTTGCAAAAGTTATTAGTATATCGGTTTTCCATTTTGCATCTAACACCAAATCAAGTTAGATGAAATTTTGGAAAGAAACGAAACATAAAAACACACTTTACCTCTTTACTGTAAATAAAAGACATATTGGGTAGTTTCCGACTCTTATTTTTATTTCTTAAGACAACCAATATAGCAGAAACTCGCAATGAATAACCTCGTCGGGCCTGGTAATTCTTATCACCGCCGCTCCAACTAACAATCCAAAATTTGATTAAACTGGAAATGAAAAGTACATGATTCATTATTGATTCAATGTGGAAACGTCCATCTCGAAACTTCACGATAACGGCCATACGAACAATCGGTGGGTGCCTCCAAATTCATTCTGTTCTTTAATTCTCCAGAAGATAAAGATTACGAATACGTTGAATAATCTGATTATTAATCATCGTCGCTCGCACGAAGAATCAAAAGTCTCATGATAGTCGACAACCTTTACGCTTTGGTAAGGAATTCGCGGAGCGATAGAAGACAAAGCGGGAAATGTGACAGCAGCCGGTTTATCACGAGTCTTGAATCCGATTGGCTAACAGGCAGCCTAAGCGAATGATATGCAAAACGTCAAATCACACGCAGCGTTGGAACACGGCGCGCGTCATTTTACTTTTTGCGTTTTGCGGATAACGTTTCACAGATGTCAAACGTCAAGTTTCTGCAGAATCTTAACGCGCGCTCTGCACTTGCGTACCCAAGATGCTATAAAATCATAACAAACGATTCACGGAACGACAAATCAGCCAGTCTTTCACGAGTCTCGAACCCGATTAGGTAACAGGTAGCCTAAGCGAATGGTACGCAAAACGTC
This sequence comes from Ophion costatus, assembly GCA_951751655.1. Taxonomy (NCBI): domain Eukaryota; kingdom Metazoa; phylum Arthropoda; class Insecta; order Hymenoptera; family Ichneumonidae; genus Ophion; species Ophion costatus. Next base: position 13,067,987 of record OX632364.1, read on the forward strand.
AAATCACGCGCACCGTCATCTGTCAAACGTTGCGTTTCGGCAGAACGTTGACGCGCGACGACAAGTTGGACGTCAAAATGACGTAAGGCAATAGCAGACGATACATGAAATATGAAATAGCCCAGACAAAAAAGTCAAAAAATCTGATCCCTCAATGTTTTGCATTAATGGGCTTTAGCAAAGAAAAAAAATGGAATTTTTTCAGGGTCACACTGGGCAGTGACCAAAAACATAGCGCGACCAAAAAAATGCATTTTTCAAAAAGTTTTTCATCATTTATTCTTTTGCTCTTTGTACGACCACTCGTCGCTGAGATATCGCCGATTGATTGAAAATTCGGCTTTTTTTCTTTGATCATCGATATCTCATGAACGAATCATCGTACAGCGAACGGAAGATGAGTTTCAGAAACTAGAATAACTCCTCTATAAAATCCTTTTGCTGTTTGAGAATTTTTTTTTTTCAAGCTCCATATTGATTCGAAAAAGTATTAAAAAATGACTTTTTCCACAATTTTGGAGAATCTATCACACCTTTGCAAATATTGGGAAAATGATGAATGTTTCCAGGAATTTTTTGAGCTCAATACATGCCTAAAGACCCTGTAAATTTGCAAAGGGATCGGTTTAACCGCTTTTTTTTACCTGAATCCCGAAGCTTTCATAAAAAATTAAAGGGGCCCATTTCTTGCTCCTTAGACGTCAAATGACGATGGTATAAGATGAAAACAAAAATTCGTTATCGTTCTCACTACTTTGGTTTGCTTGTAATTCTGCATTAACTACTCATCAAATCTTACGAACGAAAATAAATGTTTGTGTTAAATTTTTTTTTCTTCAATCGTTATCGATTGAGAAATCGTATAGCTATTCGTGTACAAAAGCCGTATAAAGATTCGCTTGAGGGTATCAACTCAATTTGATGCACCTCATTTTAACTCGCTAACTTATACATGCAAACAAAGGAATCGCAGATGATAATTTCATGCAATTTTGTAAACAGTTTGAAATGGAAAGAAAAAAAAAATTGGGTTTTTAAAAATATTTACTGAATAGTTCATGGGAAATTGTAAGAAAAAAAAACAGATCTATCCCCCAATATTGTGATTATTTTTCATTTCAAAATGTGTAGAAAATTTTGTAAAATCATCACCTGTTCAGTATTGATTCGATTTTTTTGATTGCATGCTATAATTTAGCGAGTTCAAATTGGTTGCATTAAATCGAATTGATACCCCCAAGCGGATCTTCATACACCTTTTTAACACGCATCGCCATACGATTCTTCAATGGATAACGATTTAAAAAAAAATCAAAACTTTGCAATTTGTTTTTGCTTATGCGATTTGATGAGTATTTAATGCTAAATTACATGCAAGCAAAAGTAGAGAGAAAACTAACGAATTGTTTTTTCATCTTAACCATGTATTCGGCTCAAAAAATACCTGGAAATATCGATAGTTTTCGCATCATCTGCAAGCTGGTGGTGGATTTGCCAAAACGGCGGAAAAAGTATGTAAAAAAAAAATTCAACTCAATTTTCAGCTTAAAACAAATGTTTTCGTTCAATTACCAAAAGGAACTTATAGAGGAGTTATTCGAGTTTCTGAATCCCACCTTCCGTTCGCTGTACGATCATTACTTCAAGAGATATCGATGATCAACGCTAGAGCTGAATTTTCGTTCTATTGGCGGGATCTCAGAGACAAGTGATCGTGCACAGAGCAAAAAATACGAAATTGAAGCCAAAGAATTAGCACCCAAGCATTAATTGAGGCAGAGCATTTTTTTTAGCCCGTGGACGATGTTGGAAGACGAAAAAAAATGAAGCTTTTTTAATCGCTCCATTTTTTATCTTAGCACCAAGTATGACCCTAAAAACCCCGAAAAATTTGCTCACCAATGCTTATTTGTGAACACATTTGACTTCTCGAAACGTCAGCTGCGGCTTGACGTTTCTCGGTGACCTTTGCGGCCCCACGACAGCCGCGACGCGAACACAGCAGCGGAAGCTCCAACGCCTACTCTCTCCGCTGAATCCGTTCGCAGGTTCCGCCGTTCCCGAGATACTGTGGAAGTCAAACTCAATGTTTGAACTATCGTTCGATTTCGAAATTTTCATATTGTTTTCCTCAGTGATAACATTTTTCGACCCACTTCTATTCGGATCTTCCGTGTTCAAAATGGAATCGACTTCGCTTCGGTCGGCGCGGAATGCCATTTTTATTTTTTTTACAACAAATTTTTATTTTTTTCCATGAAATTTATTTTTTTCACATGAGCCCTATATTATTTTGGAAAAGTTCCCGAAAAACTATTCCAAAAGCGCACCTCAACTGATTCGAAATTGCCGCCGAAATGGATTTAAAAATAGGTGGCCATGCCCAAATTGTCACCCTGTATATATTTGTTAAAATATATTCACAATATTTCATGAATATCTTTTTCCTTCTTATTTTTCTCCTTCCTCTCGGTTTTTGTCTTCATTTACCTTTTCATAGGTACCCTGCAAATCGTTCCGCGGACATATTTACATTAAAAAATATGAGCTTTTCAACTTTGCAACTCGTTAGACTTGTCCTGCGTTCGTTAATGATCAATCCCGATTTGGAAAACATCCTTTCGTAGGGAACGGATGTTGCCACAGCGTTCCAGTGGCGGATATATAATTTAGCAAGGTTTGGGTAAACTGCACGGTGGTTTTCCCACCATTCTAAAGGGGAGTTCCATTCTCCGGCTGAATTCTTCCGGGGCAACCTTTCATCAGATAAATACAACCTGGGGACAAGAAACGGAAAGGAGGGTGGGGTACATGTGTAAAGAGGGCAAAAAGAGGGCAATGCACAGATAAAAGTATATAATTTAAAAAATTAAATTAAAAATACGTATTCACCTCTTTGATGGCTCGGGATAATGGTATGCCCTGACCCGTGGGTTGCCCAAGCAATTTATCAAAAATAAACCAGGGATGACATTTATCGTCAGGCTGAGGCTCGTTGCAATCTACTGGGTCTGGTACTGCAGCATGCTCTTCGGCAATCATCGCTGCCACGAGCTTCCTAACGCGTTCTTTGGTTTTAGTCGCCTCCAATTGATCCGCAAAAGCCTGCGTCTTGTACCTTGGGTCCATAAATGTAGTCAATGACAAAGCGCCGCTCTGTTCGACACCCTTAAGCCGTTCCGCTATTCCGGTTTTCAACAGACGAGCAACGTCGTGGACTGCTGATTGGTCCGTTCGATCAACAGCTGCATTTAATGCTCCTTTGAGGCACCTCGTCATCACAATTACTGAACTCGCAGTAAGATATTTTTCCATTGTTGGGCCATATTTCGCTAGTCTTCGGTAGCGATATACGGCAAGTCCCGGTCCACCAAGGCCAGTGTCGAGCGAACGGCTTCTTCCAATTCCAGGAATCGGCTTAGCATGTAGAACGTTGAATTCCACCGGGTATCGACATCTTGGATGAGGCGTTTGGGCTGAACATTTTGATGCAACTGGTACTTGGCCAAACGCTCCGATGACACTGTACTCCTTTTATAATGGCCTACTATGTTTTTGACCTTATTAATTAATTCTTTGCACGGACTTATTGCATGTTCGACGATTAAGTTTAATGTATGGGCGAAATACCCAAAATGTTTCCAGCCCAAGCACTCTTTCACTGCCTTCACCATATTAGCTGCGTTGTCGCTTACCACAAAATTGATCTTTTGGGTGATGTTCCACCAATCGACGATAACACCCAGTTCAGAAGCTATGTTCTGGGCTGTATGGTTGCCGGAAAAATGGCAACATCCCAATAAAACCGTTTTGAAGACGAAATTGTCCGTAAGGTAATGTCCTGTAACGGCGATATAGCTCTCCGTGGATTTCGAAGTCCACAAGTCGGTCGTGATGCACATTGATTCTACTTTACCAGCTACTCCGGTCTTGATTTGTTCTTCTACTTTGTGGTAAGATTCGTCGAGCAAGGAATTCGACAGAGTTTTCCGTGTCGGCAGTTTTTAGCCAGGTATCTAGTGGCAAAATTTCTTGAAAGCTCGTTCCTCGACGATCGAAAATGGCTGCAAACTATCCATACACAGATCCAATAAATCGCCGTGAATTTTCGTCCTCTTTTGTTCACTACTGTTTTTTTTGTTCACGTAAGCATCGAGTAGTCGTTGGCTAACGTGACTCTTCGGCGGTGGAACACGAACTCTCGAAGTGATCAGTGCACTTTCCGAGGATAAAGTTTGCGCTGCTACGGCCGGGTTATCTTCACAGCTAATTGGTTGATTTTCCTCTTCCATCATCGACGTGAAGGTTCCAATGTGTTTCCTTTTTAAATGATTTCTCAAGTTTGCCGTCGTCGATTTATAACTAAATGTCTCGAGACATAAATTGCACTTGGCTCTTTTCACTTCATTGTCTTTTTCAAAATGCGCCCATAAGATACTCGCATTTTTGCGTACCATCAATTGACGAGTAGATTTGTTTTAGGGTTTAGCGTGCGCTCAATTGAGAGAAGCGAAGAAACTGTAAACATAAAATATAAACATGCCACGTGATGCGCGCCAGCGCCGGCGTTGCGTGATTGGTGGAATGCAAGACCCGGCGCAAATCGCGGCAGTGCGCAACGGCTCTTTTTGTCGCAAGGACGGAAATCGTAACATTTCACTTTGACCAACTTTATAGAATTGTCCGAGGTTGGTAGCAATGAAGAACCGTGTACTCCACAAGTTGCCGTTTACCACGGTAGTTGCCGTTCTAAACGGTAGTTGTCGTTCGCGACGGTAGTATCCTTTGCGACACCCGTTATCGTTCGGGAAACGCATCGCACAATTCGCGGACTAGTTTGCGGAACGAAACTGCTTTACCTTAAACTAAGAAACGGTTCTATCGTTGCAGACCGAAAAACGGTTTTTAAAACGGTTCGTCTTCGCAACGCCACCCTTAGGTAGGGATGTTCCGATACCCACAAGGTATCGATACCTACTTATATAAGTAGTACTCAAAACGTTTTTCGATACTACTTATATGAGTACCTTTAGAGTATCGATACCTACTCATTTCGATACTTTTCATAATTTTTTATGGAACTGATAGATATAAGGGAAAAATGTTCTCGGCAGTCACTCAAATATTAATAATAAGTCAGTACAATGATTATATCAAACATATTTATTAGGTGACAGAAGTACTTAAACAAAGAACTCTGATTTATCGAGGTTGCCCAAAAAAAGTAATTGCTCGAGATATTTCGGAGACAATCGGTTTCTTGCGTACGACATAGTTATGCCGGCTTTTGAAAATAAACACTCGCTTGGAACTGATGTTGCGACGACAATTAAATGTTTTCGCGCGTATTTGTACAAACAGGGAAACACAAATTTCATGTCATCCCATTCCGCAAATGGGTTGCTTTTGAGGGATGTCACCGGGTTCGACAGATACAAAGAAACTTCATTGCTCTGCTGCGTTTTCTTTTTCTTTTTGTGGCCGTGTACTAACTGCTTATGAAGTTTCCAAAAATCGAATTCAGGTGTTGTAGCAGAAGCAGCATCTTCTGACTCGCTTGAGCTGCTTTGTTGTCCGATAACCATGGTTTTAAGTTTTTGTATCGCTCTTCCGCACGCAAGTGGGTCTTGAAAATGGAGATTTTTGAACCTTGGGTCTAGAAGAGTAGCAATGGCTGCATGGTCATTGAATTCAATCGACCCATACCTTTTTTTTAGCTCTCTCATTAAAACATCCTTACATGCTTTAACGATTGTTGAGTTTGGTCTGATACTGTTGAGTTCTCCAGACAAGCAGTTAATCATCGGTATAATTTTTGAAATCGTAACATATTTTTGGCCAGATGCTTCCCTTGTTACGCATTCAAAAGGTTTTAATAGAGCTGTAAACTGGTTCAATGTTTCTATGTCTGCAGCACTTGGCATATCTGGTGCTGATACACTCTCGATTTCAATTTCCGATACTATTCTTCTTAAATTTAAGAAACGCTCCAACATGAAAAACGTAGAGTTCCATCTCGTTCTTACATCAGCGATAAGTTTTAAAACTGAGCCTTCAGGAGTATCGTTGCGCATTTGAATTTTTCTTAATTTGTCCGACTGGATAACACTATTTTTTATCCAATGGACAATTTATCGAACTCTTGATATAGCTTCTTTCACGTTTGGTAATTTTAACGCGTCTTCAACTACAAAATTTATTGTTTGTGCAAAGCAGGGCAAATGTTTTTTTTCTCCCAAGGCCATTCTTACGGCAGCAAACATAGAACTGGCATTATCCGTTACCGCTGCTCGAATTTTATTTAATGGTAAGTCACATTTTTTGAGAATGTTAAGAAGGATTTCTGATATATAATCAGCAGTATGCCTTTTGCTTAACACGCGAGTTGCAAGATAATACATACACATACTATCATTTTCTAGAAAATGTGCTGTTACACCCATGAAACCCAATTCGTTCATCGTTTCCGTCCATATGTCCAGCGTAAGACAGACATCGTCTACTTTCGATAATCTCAATTTCGCAGTGGCAGTACAAGCATCGTATTTTTCCGAAGTCCTTTTTTTTAAGTATTTCGCACTGGGAACTTTGACGGTAGGATTCACTTCCTTCGCAAGGCGCAAAAAGTCTTCAACCACATTGAATGGTCGCATGTCCTTGGTGATGAAAAATATCAAAGCTTCAACGATCCTGTTATATTTCGTACCGCCTTCTGAAAAAACTCATTATAATTCTAAGATGTACATATAGATTGCGAACTTATTTTTTCCCTTTTTTTTATTATTTACCTTTATTGGATGAAATGCGTGCGAAAGCCTCCTGTAACGAATTATGCAGTTGTACTCTATTTCTATTCTCCAGATTAATACTACTGCCTTCATGGTCATCGTGATCGGATTTTTTTTCAGTAGCTTTTGATGTCGATGGTTGAGACTGATCAACCTCCATTAAATTTGTCGAGTCTGCAGACGCAGTTGTCCTTTCTGAACTGAAAAATTGAAATTGTAAGTTAATATTAGGCTATTTGTAATTATCGATACTACCGACAAATGACCACATCGACGATTTCAACACTACAGTCCCACAACACATGAAATATAACCTTTAAAATGAAATTAATTGGTGGAAAAATAAAGTATCCTACCGTTCAGTTGTGTCTTTATCAGCTTTTTTCTGATGTGTTTTATCGACGATAGTTCCATGAATCTTGGCATGCTTAAACAAATTGGACGTGTTGCCACAATACTTCACGGTTTTGAAACACCGCTTACACTTTGCAACTGTATCGGATGTTTTGGTAAAATATGCCCATATTTTCGATTTTGGTGGCGCCATAATAATGTATAAATACGTTCGACACCAAACGCAAACCACAAAGTCTATAATAAAACAATTACTTGATAATGATAATATCGCACGCCAGATGCACGCCGAACTAAATAAAACATAGTACTACTACAGGGGCGAGATAGAGAGCTCAGAGTATAAACGACGCCGTGCGCTGCGCCTCCAGCCAGCGATGACGGCGAAGGGTTGATTCTATCTTTCACTCATGTAATTCGTCTACTAAGATAGCAGATGGCGTTCAAAAATTGTACAGTAAAACTCGGTCAGACAAACGCAATTGGTCGAGGCTCTACTAGAGCCTCGAATGAATGACTGGAATATGCCATGCGCTTTTGGTTAAAACTGTCCAACGTCGCGAGAGTCGCCGGAGCCCACTAATTACAGCGCCACCACGGCCGGTGGCGTAGACTCGAAACCACGGCCAGTGTATAAGTACGTCTCCATTCGATACAAGTACTTTTCGATTCGATACCAAGTAGGTATTGGAAAAAAGTTTCGATACTATAAGTAGTTGGTATCGAAAGAAAAGTATCGATACTTTACTTGGATTTACTTGTATCGGAACAACCCTACCCCTAGGCTAAACAAGTTAAAGACTTCAAGAGCAGTGTTGTGGCTAGGACAATCACATCTGGCGATTATGCTCGATGCCTGCAGGAGAAAGTCGAAATGAGTCGTAGTCAAACGTGTATTCGATCAAAGTTGCCCAAGGTCTACCCCATTCGCGAGACAAAAATCGCTCTGAGTCCTCACGACGATAAGCGGTATATCATACCTGGGCCGCTGAAACCCTTCCATGGGGGCATTATAACATACCATCATGAAAAATTATGTACATTTTTGTAAATATTGCCTTTAAAAATTGTGTCTATATATATATATATACATATATATATTTTATAAATATTTACTCGATGTAAAACTCGTTAAAATTATATTTGTTGTAAATATTTTATGTAAAAACGGATTTCTGTCTATAAGTAAACGGCTTTTGTATTCCATGTGTACCCATTATTTTCCATCATGCACTTTTCGGGAGTAGGGGTGAAAGGGATTAGATAACGTGGAGCGCCACGCGAGCACGCGGAGCAAGTCATAAAAGTCGAAAAAAAAAATCGGTCACATTTTTTTTATTGTCGACTACAAATCGGATTTACTTATCCAACTATTGTGGCCATTGTCGAAACCTAACCATTTTACAAATATTCGATTACCGCGCTTCTTCAATACTGCTTCAATGAGATAGACATCGGGGTGCTTGACACTGAGAAGTTCTTGTTCGTAAAAACCACCAGCAATCGGTTCATCTTTATGGTCCTTCAAGTGGTACGACACCGGATGCGTTCTTTTCACACGGCATATGGTAAATATTTCTGTTGTCCAGTTTGGTGTGGAGCCCTTTTCGAAAACAGTCTTAAATTTGCTGATTCTCACATGATCACCAACGGCGAATTTCGGTGATCTTTTCATTCGTAATCGAGGCTTATTGAAAACCTGCTGCAAGTGCTTCTCATTTTCCGCGTTGAAATTTCTTTGTTTCATCTTAATGGTGCGGTGTACAGAATCATTATATTCGGCTACTAGACTATCAAGAATATCGATACACTTATAGTTACCCCGCAAACTAAATTGCATCCACATCTTATTCTTTAATGTACGATTGCAACTCTCGCAAATGGATGCCTTTAAGTTGCTATATGTTGAATACATGTGAACATTGTACTTTTTCATGAGGGCCTTAAAGTCACAATTGTATAATCCTTTTCCCCGATCAACGTGTAAGTTCTGCGGTATGCGTCCCTTAATGAGGATGGACTTCATTGCGGCGGCTGGATCTTTACCACTCTTATTCAGCATTGGCACGGCCCAGGCGAATTTTGAAAAGGTATCGATGATGATGAGGAGAAATTTGTGTTTGGAGTTTTGACGCGTGTATAATGACATATCGACGAGAGCAGCTTGTCAGGTCTCATCCAAGCCACGGATATCCACATGTCGACGCAGATAGTTTCGTCGAGCAGGTTTATGTAGCTCCAGCACGAGAGCGCCCCTTTTTTCATTCATTTTCCAGTCCACTCAGTCGTGCATCCAATTCAGCAATGACGTTTGAATTGCGAATCACCAAGTCTTGTAGAGTTTTGATATCGGCCTCGAGAGTCTTTGCAATGTCTCTTATCGTAGCTTCAAGTCCATTAACCAGCAACTGGCTACACTCATTCATTTCTTTGCGTATGCTCTTAATGATAGTTCGAGATCTTTTATGCAAAGCACTTAGAGTGACGGCATCGTCTTGTCCTTCCGGATTAGCGATGTTACACAATCGTTTCTGGCCCAAGTCATAATGGCCATCTGCGGTCATTTTAAACCCAATCCCAGATCGGCCCGGAGGACCTTGCTTACTGAGGAGTACACTCTTATTTAATTGGCGTCCAAACACATCGACACTTATGTCGAGAATGCGTAAATTCTCCGATGCTGAGTTAATAAATGATTTCAGCTTCGCGCAATTCCTCGATAATCGATATGATTACATTCGAATGCGCAGAATTTCCGGCTGCTTGTAATGCCAGAAGTAAGCGAAGACGATCTACTAGCTCATTTGAATTAGCCCAGTAAATATAGACCAAATGGGTGTTTTTCCTGGCTAGCTTATACTTGGGCATACCCTTTCCCAAATGATGATCGACTATATTTGCGACATAAGTGTTGAATTTATGGCAGGTATTACGTCGTATTGCCTCATTAGACTTGTAAAAATTTTTGTGTGCATTCGTCGAGATGACAATCTTCTCGTAGTTTTTTAAATCGTCCGGTATGAGAGTTTCGATATTGGGCACTTTTTTAAACACCAGCTCCGTTAATCCAACAGTTTTCGGATACTTCACATCACCCACACGAATATGTTGAGAGTTGAAAATTATCGGAGAATTACCAAACATTAATTTGTTCTTTGCAAGATTCCGTATACCATACAATACGTCCAAGCTTGCCTTTCTATTTGTTCGTAATAGCAGGAGATATTCACCGATTAATTCATCAACATTCTGCGAGTCATTATCATCATCATCCTCATATATCAATTTGAAAGAATCTTGTGTTTCAGTCTTGAAGGAATCTTGCGTCTCATTCTTCAATTGATTTTTCACACTATTTATCGCATCTCCTTTAACATTATCACTCACTTTTTCACCCTTAATTTCCTCCTTCATTACCTCGCCGTTTTCATACGAGACCAATTTCTCGAATGGTCTCACTATAGGCTTAAAGACATCTTGCATTCTCTGTTCATCGCTATCTTTTCCGGTTTTCATCATTCGATGCTTTCGTCTGATTGCATTGCTCGCCTTGGCAATTGCACACAATACATCTTTTTCACGCAAAAGTTGTTCGGTCTTCATGTTGTCCGTGTCAAGGTGTGCACAATACGGTCTCTTCAACCACCAGCAGATGAATCATTTATCGATGGCCAGAAAATAATCAAAACCTTGTCTATATTGACCGTCATTAATACCACTATCCTTGTCAATCGTGATAAATGCACACTTGTTGGAATTCCAGCATTTCGTGCACATGTTTTTAAAGCTCGTATAAGTCATATCCATATTAACATGATCGTTGTAGACGTGTTTGAGGTTCATATCGTCCTGCTTGAAAAACACCACGAAATTTGCATCATATCTCACGAGATGTTTGGGGATACGGGTGTATGTCTGACAGAGATAAAAACTGTCAACAATCTCATGTCTTTCCATGGAAAAGACATGATTTGTCTCTGTATGAAAAACAGGATAATGATCCTGTTTTTCATACGCTGTATCATCAAAGATAAATATAGAGTTGGATTTTGCATCACTTGGTGCTATCACTTGTTCATGCGCGTTTAATGGATGATACGCAACTCCACTCACAGGTTCGAGCAACTTATACTTTCGCTGCTTCAACGATTTGGAATACAAGTAAATCTTCTCAAATCTCAAACCATTGGGATGGACGATAAGAGTGAGCAAAGCGTTGGTTTTCCCACAATTCGATGGACCACAAAACAGTGCACGTATGCTATCCGGTAATAAATTCCCATGACGTTTTTGCCGCTTCTTCGCCCCACTATTTTCGACTAATTCATCGAAATTTATCACGGGAAGTCCGCCTCCGATAGTTTGCTTGTTGGGCGTCATCTCGCACACGACTAAAGGTGAAATCATATAAATAGCACTCTTATAGGGATTATTCATCAGTCGTGTATTGTCTTTAGACATGATTGTCCATGGTAAAAGTGGTAAAGGTTTCGTCAACCGCCTAATCAACAAACTCCCCGTTGAACTAAATCTGCCCGGGTATTAGTATTGCGGACCAGGCACAAAGTTGACCAAGCGGCTTGGTCGTGGTGATCCGGGTATTAATCCATTGGATACGGCATGCAAACAGCACGATATTGCATATTCGAAAAATCCGGATAATCTTGAAGCGAGACATTTGGCGAATAAAGTGTTGTCTGAACAGGCTTGGCAACGTGTTACCGCTAAAGACGCTAGCATCGGTGAAAAAGCGAGCGCTTGGGGTGTGGCAAACATTATGAGGACAGAGAGAAAATTCGGTATGGGGATGAAGGCCCGTAAGGGTGGCGTTTGTTTGAAAAAAATAATTGGCGCTGCAAAAAAAGACAATGATTCAAAGCAATGATCCGCATAAGATTATTAAATCTGCTCTAAAGGGTGCTCGTTCAGCTGTAAAGATGCAAGGTGGCAAAGTGTGCACACACCGAATTCTACCTGTACCTCATAAAATTGGTAGTTTATTACCGTTCCTTGTGCCCATTTTTGCGGGTCTTAGCGCTGCGGGTGCTTTGTCAGGTGGTGCGGCTAGTATAGCTAAAGCGGTAAATGCTGCTCAAGCAGCTAAACGTCAATGGGATGAAAGTAAGCGCCATAATCGAACAATTGAAGTGATTGCATTAGGTAAGGGCTTACGTCTGAAACCATATAAGGAGGGATTGGGTCTTCATATTAAGCAAAAAAAACTAGTAGTTACGCTACCTCACCGGCCTCTCACCACCATCGACCTTCTCAAATATGCGAAAATCCTAAAAATTGCACATTTTCGTGGAGTTTACATGCGCGATACATTGCCAGCGAGCGGACCCCTCAAATGTAGAGCAGCAATTGTTAATTTGGCTGAAAATGTTGGTTCTGGAACACAGTGGGTCGCTTACAAAAAGACTGGATGGAAAGTCATGTATTTTGATCGTATCGGCAACCTTCCACCACCATCCGAACTCATCAGATATTTTCGCGTTGGTAGCGTAAATTATAATTATAATGGATATCAGGAATATGATACGATTGAATGTGGACATTTGTGTCTCAAATTTCTTTGTCAACAATTACAGCACAAAGACAAATATACACTATATATAGGGGGGAAATGACGTGGAGAATTCAGTTGTCAATTTACCAGCATCATGGAAGACAGTTTAACATTGACCATATTTGGCTCATCATTCATACTCGAGGTGCAATACTTTCCCCCCATCGAACTCTCGCCACACAAAAATTATACTCTCGGTCTCGTGGAATTGTTGACTTTCAACTCTATTCCCAATATCGACGTTGACTATGATAAACTTTACGTGGGAGATGAGGTGTTGACGATGCCTACGGGTAGTTACGAAATAGAGGACATTGAGGCGTTTGTACAAGCAGAGCTCACGCGTAAAAACATCAAAATCAGCATTAAGCCGAAGAATAATACGCTGCGCAGTGCGATCGAGTGTGATCATGATGTCAATTTTGAGCCGAAATATTCTATTGGCCATCTTCTAGGCTCCACAGCACGCAAATTGGAAGCCAATAAAAGACACGAATCTGACGTTCCTGTAGCCATTCTCAGAGTTAACGCCCTACGCGTCGAGTGCAACATTACCGCTGGAGCCTATATTAACGGACAAAAAGTACACACAATTCACGATTTTTTTCCATCTGTGCCACCGGGCTATAAGATCATTGAAGTTCCCTCACACGTTACTTATTTGCCAATCACGAGCCGAACGATTGACGCGATATAGCTTCGCATAGTGGATCAGGAAGGTGAGTTGGTAAATTCCCGCAGTGAAGTAATCACCATACGCCTGCATATAAAGTCGTGATGGGTATAGTTTTCAATAGATCTTCCAATAACAATAAACGGTCATGGATAAAATAATCAGTCGTCGACCAGTGCCCAAAGTGCTAACGCCTTAAAACTCTTGAAGAATTTGGGTCTCAAAGTACGTGGCAGAAGCGTGTAAAAAATTATTTAGTGTGTGCTCTGTGCATCTGTTGCGTGAAATGGAAGAAGTAATTGTGAACATTCAAACGCCCGTGGTCTTTGATGAATCCATCATCCATTGTGAGATCCACGCTCATCAGCAATATGCATCTTTAACCTTCAATAACAGCGATGAAATCCGTATTTCCATCCAACATCAAGACCTCTCCACCCTGCCAAGCAAGAGTTCCCTACACATATGTGGGAAATTATCCAAGCGTGATGGGACGCCAACCGCTGCCACAAGTCTCGTCAACAATGCCATTTGTCATTTGTTTGAGGAAGTGCGATATGAATTGAATGCCATAGAAATCGATCGTAATAAGAATGTCGGTATTACGAGTGTAATTAAGGGATATTCATCTCTCTCACCGGCCAAAAGTTCTATGCTTGAGAACACTGGATGGCTCGATCGGGAAACTTTGATGTGTGTATACCGCTCAGCATGCTCCTCGGATTTGCTGAAGATTATCGGAAAATTGTCGTAAATGCCGAGCACGAGTTGATTCTCAGGAGATCAAAGGCCGATGACAATGCCATTGTACAAACAGCGGCCGAAAACTACAAATTCGGATTGCATAAAATAGAATGTCTCGTACCGTATGTAACAGTCTCAGATCAGCGAAAAATTCAGCTGTTAAAGTTTCTCGCCAAAGATGCACCAGGCTCCATGAATTTCCGAACATGGGATTGTATCAATATCCATTGATGCCTGTCGCCTCTAAGCACGTGTGGTCGGTGAAAACCTCAAATCAACTGGAGAAGCCACGTTATGTCATACTCGCGCTGCAGACGGAACGGAAAAATAAGAAACAACAAAATGCGAGCCACTTTGCTCATTGTAACCTGAGCGATGTCAAACTATACCTCAACTCACAATGTTATCCATATGCAAATTTGAATTTGAACGTTGATCAAAATCAATATGCTCCACTCTACGAGATGTACGCAAACTTTCAACCGACCTATTACAACAAAGAGGCATTCACTGCTCAAAACAAAACGATTCTCTCAAGTCCGGCCCTGTTGCCATGCGTCTTGAGTTCGAATTAAAAAACAATATTCCGCCGCAAACCTCATATACTGCATGATCCTCCATGACCGTATTGTCGAGTACAATCCAAATAGTGGTGGGGTTAAAAAATTGGCATAAAATCATGCCGATGATTCGCATCCGCATCTTCAAGAGACCCATCAACAAATTTGCCCTAAAGGAGATGTCCATCGTCAAACTCTACGACAAAAATGCTGAACCACGAACGCTCTCCTTCGACGCAACATTTGCATGGGACTCTACCGGCCAAGTACAAAATGACAAACAAGTGGCTGGAACGCAATTTTCATGGAATACGCTGGGATCACAGTGGCATACCATACGAGGCAGCTAGAAAGACAATTCGAGAAATCTTGCGAGGAGCTCCTACCATCTTTGCGAAGGTATTCGAGAAATGCTCATGGCTATCAAGATTCACCGATCCCGCAACAAATGTCATCGACTTCGAGACTGGACTGTCCATCGCTGCAGAAGTTGCCGAAAATCACAAATTCCAAATGCCCGCATCATTCCTTTAACACGAAATACAATTTCGCCCATGTGAATATAAAATCGCTGAAAAGCTGGGTGAGTGTATACGAAGCGTTGTGTGTGCGAGGGATATTTGTTAAATGAATAAAGAAACATTTTGATGAAAATATATATCATTTGTATTCGTCATTCTACAACGAAAATAGTTTGAATTTCTCCTTCTTTTACATTTCAATAAACCAGTTTTTCTAAAATACATTTTTACATAGTCAACACGAAAAATGTCGAAAGCGATGACGAGACGACTGTTGCACTCAACGATGATGCTCAACGAATTTTGTCTTATCCAACATGCTCAGAGACGATGGAACTTTACGCTGTTGTATTTTCCGCAACTCCATGTAGAGTTGACCATAGCGCGCCAATTGCAGTACGCTCTCGATGATGCGGACAGCCGTTCGACGATAGTGTTCCAACGAATTTCGTCTTTTCCACCATGGGTGCTCAGACTTGGAAAAAGTCCATGTATTTTCCACCTTTGTATGATATCCAGAGATGATGATCACGTGCCGCTCGCGGCATACGCTCGAACATTTACAAATCTTCGTCGAAGGCCTTCGCAAGTCGCGCTTGTAAGAAGACGGTGAACTCATCTGCGATGTCCGCGATGTAGCATTTTCCAAACTTGGTTTGCACGCCCCTCATGAGGGAGATTCGATGATCCGAATGAACGCGGAGTTCTGGCAGCTTCTTCGTTGAGAGGGATTCCGCCATCAGGTTGACTTTGTTGGTACTCGTAAATTCGATTGTCCACACTATTTGCTTTTCAAAAAATGTTCAAAGTTATTTTTGCAGATGTTGATGTGACGGTGAAATAGAGCAGTCTGATCTTAGCCCATGAAATTATAAGCTCCCTCGTTTTGTAACGCCAGCACTCAAATTTTCAAACTTCTCCCCACTTTTCCAATAATGAAAAACCGGTTCAAACATGTTCGTGGAACGCGGTCCTCCTCCCACGTAGAAAGTTTCTCTCTCTCTCTCTCTCACACACACACACACACACACACACACACACACACACACACACACACACACACACACACACACACACACACACACACACACACACACACACACACACACACACACACACACACACACACACGCACGCACGCACGCACGCACGCGCACACGCGCACGCACGCGCGCACGCGCACGCGCACGCGCACACATACACACACGCGCGCGCACACGCACACGCACACACGCACACACGCACACACAAACACACACGCACACGCGCACGCACCCACACGAACACGCACACGCGCTCGCGCGCACACACACACACACACACACACACACACACACACACACACGCGCGCGCGCGCGCACACACGCATACACGCACGCCCACACACACACACACGCACACGCACACACACACACACACACACACACACCCACACACACACACACACCACATACATACAGGATGTCCGAGAACTGATGGTAGTCCCTGAAATAAACGGTTGTCGGTGAAATTCTGAGTCGCGTGATATAAGTATGTGTGGGTCTCGCATCGAACCCTGAATTTTTATTCATTTTCAAACGTGAATATTTTCAAACGTGAATATTAATCAAACGAAATGAATATTAATTGAAGAGTATGTGGCTTCCGGATGGAGGCCGTGTTGAGAATTAGCGTTGTGCCGACATTTCGCAAACGTTACAGTCTGCATCATCAGGGCTGAGAGCTCCGATACTGAAGCTCTCGTGTCTCAGGCATTCCTTATATACTTGCAGTCGACGTTCCAGATCACTGCACCAGCCAATCAGATGTTTTAATTGATCGGCCGGTCAATTAAAAAACCGGGAGTACGGTGTGCCAAATGGGATTGACGTGATATCCACCATCTCTGTTTAGATTGTCCGGATGTTTTCCGATTTCCAAGCCTTCTCGGTGTTTCCTAGAAAAATAGCTGTTTGATGGGGCTAGACTTTGGGCTTTGTCGAACTGAATGGCATGACC
This sequence comes from Ophion costatus, assembly GCA_951751655.1. Taxonomy (NCBI): domain Eukaryota; kingdom Metazoa; phylum Arthropoda; class Insecta; order Hymenoptera; family Ichneumonidae; genus Ophion; species Ophion costatus. The sequence goes on from OX632364.1 coordinate 13,085,194, forward strand.
AGTTTCCATCCAATGCTCGGCCAGGGCTGATTGTCCAGTGTGGCCATATTTTTTTTAATTGACCGGCCGATCAATTAAAACATCTGATTGGCTGGTGCAGTGATCTGGAACGATGACTGCAAGTATATAAGGAATGCCTGAGACACGGGAGCTTCAGTATCGGAGCTCTCAGCCCTGATGATGCAGTCTGTAACGTTTGCGAAACGTCGGCACAACGCTGATTTTCAACACGGCCTCCATCCGGAAGCCACATACTCTTCAAATTACATAAAGAGCCGTGAAAGCCTTAAAACTTAAATAAAACGCCCACACGGAGAGGCTATTTTGGGTTCTGTTAACACCTTTTCCAAACTCAGGAAAACTCTGCACATCCAGCTGTGCTCGTTAACATTCCTAAAAAGGTGCCGCGACCATCAAGTGGTACCGAAATGTTTTCAATTCAAAAACCCCTTTCCATCAAAACAAGCCAAGACTATCCTCCACCAGGCCTCGCTGAGACTGGTAAAGGAGAGAATATCTGTCACCAAAAAGCTTTTAGACCAAAATTCCCAAAAACTCCTTAAACTTCACCTACGCCTATCTGACTGTTTGGAACCACAGCTGTGGGAAGATCTTGACCGTGTCACACACGAACAAGCCCTCCACTGTGCAGACCTGAGGTCCAGGAGTCAAATAGAGATATTCAGGAAACTATGCCCACAGACGAAACAACCTATCCTAACCCACACAGAAAAAAACCTAAGTAACCACCCACTCTCCGCAGCTGAAACATCAGTCCTCGCAAAAGGGCACAATTTCGCCATCACACCGACAGACATTCCAACCAGAGAAATCATCAGCCAGGTGGAAACTGCCCTCTACCGTCTCCCCCTGATACTAGCAACGATATCAGGCAACGGATAACCAATATTCTACAGAAAGCAAAACCACCTCAGCAGAACATCACAAAGGAAGAACACATTGCTCTTCAAAATTTGAAGAAAAACAAGGACATCTTAGTACTACCAGCTGATAAAGGGAATGCTACTGTTATCATGGACAGAACGGACTACTGCAGGAAAATGATGAACCTGCTCGAGGACACCAACACGTACAAGAAACTACCACGGGACCCAACATCAAGCGTAGAAAAGAAAACAACGACACATCTAAAGAAGGCTGGCTTGTCGGAGAACCTTATCAAAATCCTTACACCCAAGGAATCCCTACCACCCAGGCTTTACGGTCTGCCAAAAATACACAAAAACAACATCCCACTAAGGCCCATCGTTAGCAACATAGGCAGCCCTACATATCATTTGGCACGTTTTCTCTGCAAACCCTTGCAGGAACTCGTAGGCCTCAACAACTCCTATATCCAAAACTCTCGGGAATTTGTGAATAAGATCCAGTCCATCAAGGTACAACCAGAAGACATTCTAGTAAGTTTCGATGTTGTATCGTTGTTCACAAACGTCCCAACCCATGAAACCCTCGACATAGTCAGAAAATCCCAAAAAGTTGCTCCTAACCTACTAGCCCTCATAGAACATTGCCTAAACTCTATATATTTCCAATTCCAATCCCAGTTTTATGAACAAACTTCAGGCGCAGCGATGGGTTCCCCGATTTCCCCTATCATCGCCAACATCTTTATGGAGAATTTCGAGAACAGAATTCTGCAAGGAGCACCTCTCAAACCCTCAACCTAGTTCCGATATGTCGATGACACCGTCGTCATTTGGAGTCACGGCAAAGAAAACCTCAATCATTTCTTAACCTTCCTCAACTCCCAGCACCCCAATATACAATTCACCATGGAGATAGAACAGGACAATCAAATTCCTTTTCAGGATGTACTGGTTCAACGGAAAAACGATGGCACTTTGGGCCACACAGTTTACCGGAAACCAACGCACACGGATAGATATCTCCACGCTACGTCCCATCACCACCCCTCCCAAAAACAATCGGTCATAAGCTCTCTGGTCTACAGAGCTCTAGCGATCTCCGAACCGAACTCTCTCGAGGATGAACTAGAATACCTAAGCAAAGCTTTAGGAGATAATAGCTACAAGCCAGGCAACATCGAAAGAACGATCAAACAACTAAGAAGAAAAATAGCCGATCCGAAAACGGTAACAGAACCTGAAGGTGAGAATGAAGGACAAATAATAGCAACAACTTCCCTTCCATACCTTCAGGGCATAACCGATCGCATAAGCAGGGTCCTTGGAAAACATAACGTGCGAGTCATCTTCAAACCTCAGAAGAAGCTAGCACAAGTGGTTCCGAGTGCAAAAGACCAAAGACCACCATTAAGTGCACTAGGAGTGTACAAGATACCCTGCTCATACGGTAAAGTGTACATAGGAGAAACCGGGAGGAAGATCAGTACACGGATCAAAGAACATCAACGGTGTATCAAATATGGCCACATTGGACAATCAGTCCTGGCCGAGCATTGGATGGAAACTGGTCATGCCATTCAGTTCGATAAAGCCCAAAGTCTGGCCCCATCAAACAGCTATTTTTCTAGGAAACACCGAGAAGGCTTGGAAATCCGAAAACATCCGGACAATCTAAACAGAGATGGTGGATATCACGTCAATCGCATTTGGCACACCGTACTCCCGGTTTTCTAATTGACCGGCCGATCAATTAAAATATCTGATTGGCTGGTGCAGTGATCTGCAACGATGACTGCAAGTATATAAGGAATGCCTGAGACACGGGAGCTTCAGTATCGGAGCTCTCAGCCCTGATGATGCAGACTGTAACGTTTGCGAAACGTCGGCACAAGGCTGATTCTCAACGCGGCCTCCATCCGGAAGCCACATACTCTTCAAATTACATAAAGAGCCGTGAACGCCTTATAACTAAAATGAATATTAATTCAAGGGTTGATACAAGACCCATACATACTTACATCAATTGACTCAGAATACCACCCCCAATCTTCCATTTCAGGGACCACCTTCAATTCTGGGACACCCTAAATATGTATTATGTTACATATATGCACATTACTAACGCGAGGATGACACGCACAAGAGCACAGATACGCGCCACATATATAAAATTGGACATACGCATGCATATTCTCTCTCTCTCTCTCTCTCTGTCTCTCTGTCTCTCTGTCTCTCTGTCTCTCAGTCT
>OX632364.1:13088531-13203532 GCA_951751655.1 Ophion costatus
ATATCCCTGGGCTAAGGGTACAAAAATTGAATGGGGTTCCAAGTCCTTTTATTATCAGCTGTTTTTCCCCAACAATACAGCGCCTTTTGCTCGTAAATAATATACGCCAGAAAAAATAGAGCATTCTGGGGAAAAATCAGGATTCCATTTTGAGTGGAGCACAATGAAGGTTTTTAAATTCCGAATATACAACATCCAGAAAACTGCATTTGTGCCCGCCGTTGTGGAGAAAAACATGATCAAACATGCGATTGTAAGTTGATACATCGAAATTGAATTACTGGTCCGAATGGATCGAACGGGGCACGACCACGTTGTCGGACGTGCTGGTCTGACGTTGCGGGTACAACTTCCGGAATTTCGGTCGTCACCGGAAGGTGATTCTGACTACTATTACGCACGGTCAGGTCAATAACTCTGATTGAGTCCCTAGCCGACAACATTGCTGAGAATACTGTCGTTTTTGAAAATTTTCGGGGATATCTTTCTCCGCAAATAATATTTCCAATCATTTGTGATTCGCTAACGATTATTGAAATAAATAATGCTAACAATATGTTTTGCCGTCTTTTTGCGTAAAATTATTAATTTTTTCCAACCGATAAGATTATTTTTATTTCTCAATGTTCCATAAATTATCTTAAAATTCCGTAATAAATAGAATTTCAGCACAAAAAGGGCCGAACCCATTGATTTGTTATATTCAGTGATAATGTTAAATGACTGATTTGTCATAATCGTACAGAATGACCGCGAGTACCAGCGAAAACGAGCTAGTTACCGGTATGTATCGATACGATTATGTAGGTATCTTTGCTAGGTCGATTGCTGTGAAGTGCGAGAAAAAGGATGCAATGGAAACTCTGAGTATTTATATAATGTTCCCTTATAAGATCGGGGTTTTTGGGGTTATGGGCTGCCACGTGGTTGCCTGTAAAATCAGGTTATTTTATTTCCTATTTTACATTTGTTTAATTCACATATCTTTATCGATTATATCTCGATTATACCTTATCCTATTACTATTATAATTCATAATAATAATGCGTTACCTGTAAAATCAGGAAACGACATGTACAGCCGATACTCATCTCTTCTATCTTGTATATTCTTCTATTTTATCTCGATTGTACATTCGTGCGGCGCGCACTCGCGTCGCGCATCCACCTCTCTAGGTCGCTAAATTCAAACTTGTAAAGAGATATGACGGGGCGAGCATACCCTTCGTCGTATTTCTTTACATTTATATCAATCTGTCTTCACGAAAGGTTTTTTGTGCTAACGCAAGTTGCGAGTAAAAGCGGCGATCATTTTTTTTAACGAAGGTAAAACTGACATTGGTCTAGATAGTTTTGAATGGTGGCCAGATAAATACTAGAGAAAGAAAGCAGGGTCATGAGACACAGTCTCGGTCGCACAGAGACGAGAGGCGACAGAGTCGTAGGAAAATAATAAAAATTAATCCCATTAATATTATTAATAAACAAAAAGCATTAACATTTTAAGGCCCCGGTGCGGTGGTCTAGTGGTTAGCGTTCTTGCCATGAAACCTGCGGACCGGGAGGTCCCGGGTTCGAATGCTAATCGCGTACATTTCATCGTGAAATGTTTTTCTTCGGCATTTCGCGGTGAAATAAGACTAGTTCCACGACTGGGGGACGAACTTGCTGACCAACTGTATTAGTATAGGTTTTCCGCAGTTTCCCTATACCCATGGCAGCAATGTCATGATGAATATGATACAGCAGGGAAGTCGGCTGCGGCCGCAAGGACGGGAAAAACGGGGAGAAAAAAGGAGTGTGGAAAAATCGTCGAGGAAATATACACTCACAGTGGGGAAAAAATAGGAAAAAAATTAAAAGATTAAAATTTTACGGGACGTGCTACATGTAACGTCAAATTGGTCGGGAAAGCGAGGCAGATGCCTATCTACCTAGCTCGTCATCTGCTACGTGTCTCGCCCTCAGACTTAGCGCTCGAGTGGCGTCATCGTTAAGGGCAGCCAGCAGCCCTACAACAATCTTTCAAACGCCAAAATTCGAATCGCTTCCATTCAAAAACCATTTGAAGGAAACAAAAAAGCCTTGACAGTTGTACTCGGGGACCCCTCTGAACCCGCCAGATCCGGGTGTACATGTTATTATGAATCACCCGTATATATACAATAGATTTGCGACGGCAAATGAGGATATTTGGAATAACCGAAGAAAGAGTGTCCTCTGCGTATCGGATAGGATGATACACAGCATATGAGAAAAATGTGGCACGTTTAGAAACATTTCAACGGTTAAGAATTTTGAAGCATTCTGGGATTTTGGTGTATTGAAGAATTTAAGAACGTTCCAAATATTTGAGTTTTTTTATTCATTAAAAACATCACGAAAATTTTAGAATTTTGTAACCCTTCAGCGTTTTAACGCATTTCAGAATTTTATGATATGAGAGCATTTTCGAGATTGCCGTAATTTTGTGATGATTTTGGCATAAGTTGGAGGATCATGGTATCAGTGTGAAATGCAAAATTGTTTCTTGCATGACACTCAACAAAAAAGGAAAAAATCGTTGAGAACTCACAACACCCGACCCAACCCAAAGTTCGGTTAATGCAACCCGATAATAAAATATGCTAAACGCGTCTCGTAGGACCTTCAAATTTTGTTGCTGTGTATGAGCCTTGCCGAGGGTGAGATATCGCCGTATCAGCTGACGTCTCAGCAAAGGAGCTTGCTCGCGGAAACCGGACGAGTGAAACTCCAGAAGTATTCGAATCTGCGGGACCGCGGCGAACAGCGACCCTCTCCGGGCTCCACAGGTAAATCTCCTTATGTACTTTACAAATGGTAGTAATAGCCATTTTTTGTACTCAAAACTTTATATTTGAGAATTTTTTCTCAACAACTCTTTCCTTTAGCTTGCGTAACCTCGCACTTTGAATATTCGTGAGAAGTCTTATTCGTAGACAAGTGTTTCTGAATGAAATTATTATCAATTAACAGTTAAATTATAAATAATGTATAATTTTACATAACGCAACCATGTTTTCCTCGCTTTTTCGTGCGTGTAAAAAGTAGGTAGGTAGGCGTTTTAGCGAATGTGCGGTATGTTAGTGGTGGGGAGTACTTTTATGCGGAGCAGCATTTTTAGCTAATAAATCACCTGATACACGGTTGACAACCGACGCCCGACGGAGGTGACCGTGGTAGATTCCATTCGTGTAGAAAGCGGTTTTCGACCAATATTCGGTTCTCTCAACCGAATATTGGTCGCAAACCTCTTTCTACACGATTGGAAACTACCACGGTCACCTCTGTCGAGCGTGTCACCTTCTCTAGAGTGTGAGGTGGAGTCAGAGCGCTCGGCCAAGCTGTAGGCAGCGCTGTTGCCTGTTTGGGGAGTTAAGGCACCGTGCTGGCTGCGATGTATGCAGGCTCCCACTCGCTGCCCGACTGCTCTGAAGCTATAGTCTGCGAGGCTTGGTGATATCTCGGTCGCTTGTCCAATTGAGTGCTGCTGTTCGTTTGCTGCCGTGGTGTAGCTAGCAGTGGTGAGAGTCGGCTGATGAGTCCCGGTTTCCAACTAAGTGACATCCAGCGAGTGGGAGCCGGTGGTCGAGTGAGAGCTGTTTACAGACTTGGCAACAGTGTGAGAACCCAGCTCGGCTTGGTCGATCTGTCGGTCGGCCGGTCGGTCGGTCGGTCGACCGGCCGACCGACCGACCGACCGACTGACTGACTGACTGATTGATTCATTGATTCATTGATTGATTGATACAATTTATTATCCCTTAGTTAAAAACTCTCGGGCAAATTACGCATACAGTAATAAAGAATGAGTACTAAGTGTTAGGGTGATTACATGATGGCGAACAAGCTCGAAATTGAGGACAGAAAATGGTCGAAAAAAGAAAATAACCATGAAAAATTATAAACATGAGAAAAAATATAACCATAAGAGTATACATGAGAAAAATATAAACATAAGAAATAAACATAAGAAAATATAAACATAAGAAATATACATGAGACAAATATAAAAATAATAAATAATAGTGGCCTGTAAGATAACTGTAAAGTAACAGATCGGATAAACTGGAAAAACTGGAAAAACTTAATATCTTATAGCTTGGCGATAACCAAACAAATAATCCCGAAAACTACAAACTAAAAACAAAAAATATCGAAATACCGGAATACCGAAATACCATTCATAGACCAGTTCAACGACATTTTCATAGGGTTCATTATAATGTCGACATTATAGACGACGTGTGGGAAGTGAACCTTGTCGATTTACGCTCAATTCAGACATCTAATGATGGTGTAGCGTATTTGCTCGTGGTTATAGACGTCTTCAGCACAATGCATGGGTCGAACCACTCAACGACAAGACCATGCAGCGAGTCGCGACAGCTTTCAAATGGATCCGTACCCGAGCCGATGGTCGATTCCTTGTATATCTACAAACAGACAGGGGGAAAGAGTTCCTCGGAAACGTTCTTCAGAATTTTCTCGCTGAAAAAGACATCTGCTTCAGGGTCGCGAGCAATCCGGACATCATGGCATCGATAGTTGAACGATTCAACTGCATCTTAAAGCAGTGAATGTGGCGTTCCTTCACTTATCGCAACACACAGCGTTACATCGATGTAGTCCAGCAATTTGTCTACGCGTATACCCATGCAAGACACTCGACGATAAAGGTGGAGCCCGCGGCTGTAACACTGTACAATGCACAGTTAGCCTACGAAAACGCGGTGAAACACAACATGGTCCGCGATGGTAAGAAGCGTAGCAGCATCCATAAATACAAACGCGGTAATTATGTACGCATCAGTAGGACTAAGGGCACCTTCGACACGGGTTACGAGAAAAATTGGAGAACCGAAATATTTGAAGTCTCGCGGGCTCAAGCGTCAGGCTATCACCATCTACGAATTGCACCATTTTCACGGGGGAGACATAGATGGATTCTTCTACCACCAAGAGTGAACAGAAGTCAACGTTAAACGTCCAGGGGAGGACAAAGAATTCAAAATCCAGTGTTTTATAAAAACCAGAGGTCCAGTGCACGGAAGGAAGTCTACATTAGCTGGTTAGCATACCCAGCGAAATTTAACTCCTGGATATCAGCATCCACTACCAGCAAACGCCGTTTCTAACGCGAGTCCAGCGGGATGACAGCCGAAAACTTTTTATCGTACTACCGAGTAACAGTAGCATGAAGTATTTCCCTGATAACACGACTACGAATTTTGCAACATAACTACCACGTGAAATTTCTTTACATGGCACATGGGTTGTGGGTCTTACCGAAATTCACATCCCGTACACCATAACTCATTTACAATGGGAAGATTGTAATATACTGTGGAAACCATGCGGGGATAAAATCGAAGATGTGAACGCGTGAAAGGTCGCTGTTAACATACCTCACGGTGTATTCCAAACACAGGGTCAACTTATGTGAAGCTGAATAATATACCACGGTTCAAAAAACATGGTGTAAGATTCGTCGAATCTCGCGCAACGAGTGGACACGTTTCCGTCGAGATACCGATAATTGAAGAGTATATAGGAAAAACGCATATCGGAACCGTTATTTTATCGCATAAGATTGCCCACGTATTAGGCATCGACACACAAGCTGGAGTTGATGAACCTCTGACGTTTTCCATGACACGTCATACACCAGAAGGCCAGGTGACCAACAGGGTGAGACCAGCGTGTCTCAGCACAGGCCTGCCGGATCAACTATTCGTAAACACGGATATCTACGCACCATACACCGTGGGAGATGTGCACGAATCACTATCGCGAATCGTTAATTCAGATACATACGGATTACATACCGATCAACCGGTGTGAAATACTTTTCACCCGCAGTATTTTTACCGATTATGAATAATCATTTTCGAGTCGTCACTATCGATATAAAAGACCATCTCGATAAGCCGATAGCATTCGAGTACGGAAAACTGACCGCCACGTTACATATTAAGCGCATTGAGTAGCTTTCAAGACAGCGATGTCTCATTATTATGCATACTACGAGTGTCAGGCTGGGGGCTGTGGAGCCCGCGATACGCATGGTGCTTATGTAGGAGCGTTGTATTAACGAGGTTCCGGAATCGGAAGTTTTCTGGGAGATCTCATCCGTAGAGCTCTACCACTTCTGAAAATGGGAGCACGTGCCATAGGAAAAGAAGCGTTACGCGCCGGTTTAAATGTTATCGCAGATGTAAGCAGATACAAAAGACCATTCTGGGCATCTGTACGCCACCGTCTCGCAGAGTCGGGCGAAAACTTGAAACGCAAAGCTGGTGAGGAGATCGATCTACTCATGGGTGGTTTGGGATATGAAATCGTGCGCGGGAAAATGAGTATACATTCGCTAATGGGTCCTGTGAGTGGACGTGTCGCTGTACAAAAAAGAAGCACCCTTAAGGGTCCCGTGACAAGAGGCCCGGTGGTAAGCAGTGGAAAAGGGAACAGTCGAGAAAGAAATCCTGTAAACGTGTGAAGTGTAAAAAAGCGGGGCGACAAACAGCTATGAGGAGAAGTAAAAAGCGCATCAGCCTACCAGATATTTTCGACTGAATTCGAAAATGTCGTTTTTACCCTCCCATTCTCACGAGTGCATCTATAGAGGCTTCGAAATGGGTGCATTATAAACCCCTGTCCCCGCTCTCATACGATGGACCGCTCGAATTTGTTGTACCAGGTCACGGCGAAGCGTATCTGGATCTTGCGCATACGATGCTCACCCTCAACGTTAAAATGTTGGCTTCCGATGGCGGGTCAGGAGAGCGCGCTGCACCTGTCAATAATTTCCTCCATTCCATCTTCAATCGAGTGGAAGTGTACTTTAAGCAAAAACTCGTTGCACCGCCGAATAACGCATATCCTTACAGAGCTTACATAGAAACTCTGTTAAATTACGGTCCTGCAGCGAAAGATTCGCACCTCACATCAGGATTGTGGTATGCCGAAACTCCTGGTGCATTGGACGTACTTTCCGGAGTGAAAAACTCGATAGAGAACCACCGTCTGGACCTACATCGAAAACTGAAATTCGATAGAAAGAATGCGGATCTGCTGGGCCACCTTCATTGCGACATATTCAATCAGCATAAGTTTCTACTAAATGGAGTCGAGATGCGCTACGCCTTTTCCGATCAAAGGACGCTTTTTGCATCATAACGCCTATCTTGCAATCACTCGTTACATATCGCGTGTACATCACCGAAGCAACTCTTCTTGAGCGACGCACTAAAATAGCACCAGGAGTTCTTATAGCGCACGCAAAAAGACTCGCTAAAACAACAGCGAAAAACCCTATAACGCGTGTCGAAGTAAAAGCTTTTACGATGCATAGCGGTATACTCGGTGGTACCCTGGACAATGTCATTCTAGGACAACTACCGAAACGAATTATCCTTGGTTTCATCTCAAATAAAGCGATCAACGGTGACCTAGCATCCAACCCGTATAACTTTCACCACCAGACCATAAATTTTCTCTCATTATACGTTGATGGTCAACAGGTCCCGGGATGCCCTTTACAGCTACGTTTTATGCAACACGGCGAGGTTTCTGTAGATAGCTATCATACGCCTTTCTAGGGCACAGATCTGAATTTTCGAAACGAGGGGCTAGGTGTATCGTGTAGAGACTACGGTAAGCCTTTTCGCATTCGACCTAACGCCGGATCACGATGCTAATTGTTTTACACATTGGAACCTCATACGACATGGAAGTGTACGCGTAGAAGTTCGTTTCGACGAGCCCCTCCCCTCTACAGTAAATTGTATTGTCTACGCGGAATATGACAATATAATCGAAATAAATTCCTCACGAAAAGCTATAACAGATTTCAGTGCCTAAGGTTATGTACAAGTGAACGACCGCGCATAGTTCACCAATGGAAATGGGTACACTGAGCAAACAAATTTGGGGGGCGTGCCTGTGCACGATATAAAAAACGGTGCACACTCATGGTTGATACACCAGTATGGCGTCTCCATCGTCATAGATTTTGTTATCGATATTCAAGCGCCCTATGATTAAAACGGCGGCTTTCAGATGAAAGAGCTGGCAATTGTCGGCATCCAAGACTCCAGCTCCACACGTTGGATCATCACCCCTGTGCACGATTTATCGGACCTATCTCCAAAGTTCGCCGGCAGTAATAACCGCATCACATGTTTTTGCCACGGTCTTGAATGGCTCGACGGTGAAGCAGAATTAGAACGCGCGTGTGCGACGCTACGCACCTTTGTATGCCACGCGGTGCGGATATATGTACGGGGTCTGCAGAAAGCAGAATTGCTACGGAGAGTCCTCGCTCGAGATATCGTGAACCTGGAGGCCTACGCTGAAGAATATGCCCACTAGCGACGTCTCTTGGATGCATCATTCCTTGGTGCGTCGCAATCAACCAAAATGTGCATTAAACAATGCGATGAAGATAAGGACTTGGCTACGCGGACGGAAAGATGGATCCGATAGTCCAATTCATACGGAGCTAATCATCGTATCCCCACAGTCGGAGAATAGTAGTCGGGGGGGGGGGGGGGGGGGGGAGCGTTAAACGGTGCTATTCAATACACCACTATACCCCGACCATCGAAGTTCGATTTCATGACCGACAACTTACGGTGTAAAACTCCACGTGTTTGTTCACCATTGCATGAGACCCCGGAGAATTTGGAGACGAACACAAATCGGTCATTGACATCACTTACGTCACAGGAGAGATGGTTCACCTAAAGTATAAAGAATCTTCGAGTCTTATTCCCCGTGTACCAATGCCCCACCAGCACCGTTACGTCTCCCGCCGAATCGCTATTCGTTGAGCACGAATTACAACAATGAACAGCCCAGAGGTGCTCGATGTTCTACGGATGATGAAAGCACCCGCAAAAGGGGTCTACCCTGCAGACCGCATTCCGAAAGTCCGGTGTAGACCCGCTGTAATAGTCACCAATGCCGATATTCATACACGGCCTGGTACTCATTGGGTTGCGATTTACGTCAACGAGGGTGGCTACACTATCTTTTTCGACAGCTACGGGCTTCCACCAATTATCCCACAATGTTACAATCACTCACGAAGAAACGCCAGAACTCTCCGATGAAAGCGGAAAACCTCTACAATCACAGACGTCGAAAGGTTGTGGAGCATACTGTATTATGTTTCTGTATTACATGGCTCGTGGCTGCACCCTTGATCGTTTCCATAGACTTTTTTCATCAGATAAAATAAAAAACGATCGCACAGTGACTGTTCTTCCGAAAAAAGATAGCACGGGCGAGGCGTGGAAAACAACCTCGGTCTGCCGTTGGTCTCTTGGGCGGGGTTGTATACACGACCTGCATCCAGTCGTGTATACCTGTCAAGTGCGGCTATTTGTAAAAATTTTAATTACCCTGGCGACATACTCTCCTCCTCTTCGAGAATGGCTATATTACCACGGGGTACGAAGGTTTTATTAATAACACACACACACACACACACACACACACACACACACACACACACACACACACACACACACACACACACACACACACACACACACACACACACACACACACACACACACACACACACACACACACACACACACACACACACACACACACGCACGCACACACGCACACGCACACGCGCGCACGCGCACGCACACGCACACGCACACGCATACGCACACGCACACGCACACACGCGCACGCGCACGCGCACGCGCACGCGCACGCGCACGCACACGCACACGCACACGCACACGCACACCCACACGCACGCACGCACGCACGCACGCACGCACGCACGCACGCACGCACGCACGCACGCACGCACACACGCACACACGCACACACGCACACACGCACACACACACACACACATACACAAACGCATACATATATATTGAATAAAAACTTCGATTCATGTATACATGTAAATCATCGCGTATTCTCTTTACCCGAAGCGAACGGTGTAAAACCTTCTCCCCCATACGATCTTTGCGCCGTAACCCCCACGCGTTTGCTCTAGTGGTAAACAGGTCCTCGATATATGCGGAAGCATCGACGGTCGATTTATTCGGAATAGCAGCGCGAAAACACCCCCCACTCAGTTACGATCTCGCAAAAGCGGGTCCAAAACCCCCATCACTCTGACACCACGGATTCCCCCACCACTAAATCCGCATACATGCCCCAGCAACGCAACTGTAATCGCCAGAGGCGCCCCCCCCCCGCCTCCGCGCCACCAAACGATACCCAACACACCACGTCTGGGACGTCACCGTCGTCTCTCGATATACGTACGTATATACTAATTCGGTCGGTGCACAAGAATGCAAACTGGGTGCTGCCAGTGAGAAAACAGCCGATCTAGATTTGCGCAATCGTTGATAATATTTTGAGCTTTGTTGGTACATTTTTGCTACATGTATGCCAAGAATTTTAACGTCCAATTTCTCTGCCATTCTTCCATAACATCGGTTGAAACAAAGCTCCAATGTGTGTTTTTCACGGTCCTTATACGCTTCGAATTTCCACAAATTTGATGCTTCATTTGTAATTAACAATTTATCCCATGGTGACTCCGAACTGTCCTTTTTTTTGTTATTTGTGAAAATAGCGAGCATAAGGCTCTTGGTGCCACAATCTTACATGTACACAACAAATTTCATCCCAATTGGTTATATCGTTTATGAGGAAGAGAAGATCGAAATTTTGAAGCGGTCGGCGTATGTGCTTCATGGCCTTAAGGGAGGCCACCAGTGTAAAATTAAACAAAAATCGATTTTTTTTGGAAACACTTCTAAAAAATCCTTAGAACCTTAAAAAATATGATGCATATTCGTTTATAGCTGCAAAAAAAACAGTTTTTATGTGGTTTTCAATCTTTTTGTCAGGGGACGTCCCGAGCGCTGAAAAGCGTCTTCGGCAATGCCACGCTGGTTGGCGCAGTTCTCGACTCTTATCGACTCTTATTACCTTTGGGAAAAAAGTTACCTAAACTAGTTACGTAATTAAAAGTAGTTTGGTTTCCTACCAATAAATGGCATTAGGATACGGAAAAAAATGTCATCAGCTGTAGCTTCCATGAATCTGTTGACTTTAAACATGTTTTTCTCAAATCTATGTTCTTGAGATCGGCAGGCAGCGGAATTGGAACAATTTTTGTCCAATGGACTTAAAATTTTAACTGTAGTTTCTTAGATTGCTTTAACAGTCAAGTACGGGCGCTTTTTTTGGTTCAATAAAAATTGTAAAAAATATATCACTTTTTATACAAAAATTATGGTCGACAAAACGAACTTTTTTTCAAACTCATCTCTATTGTTTTTTTCCATTCTTCTCAATTGCCCCCCGTACTTGACTGCTAAAGCTAATATAATTAACGAAAATATTAGTTCCTCTTAGTTCCAGGATTAAATTTACGACAGTTCTACTGCGTGCCACGGAAAGGGTCGGCTGAAAACCAAAAGTGCTATAGCGACAGGCGCGCCGTCATTTTGTATTCTTTTGACAAATAAATTTTATTTCACATACTTCAATACCTACCTAACAAAGCCTAAAAGTTATTTTGACCATGAAGTTTATTCCTTTCTTAAAAAAAAAATCGATGAAAAACGGTTGGAAATGGGCAGTTACAGTGGTGTCCTCAATTAAAGAAATTTGAAAAAAGCGATATATATACAGATATATATATTTTAGATATAAAAATATATATCTGGGAATAGAAGAATATAGATAGATAAAAGAATATATAGAATAGTCCCAAAAAACCGAAACAGTGTGTAACATTTCCTTTAAACCTGCATTGAAAGCATTGAAAATTGTAAGTGAGGCATTCCACGCCAAATCGACCACATTAAGATCCCACCCCTTTTGATTTGCCTGAAATTCGAATATGTTGTAGTGGACTAAAAACGCTTTTGTGATTTTTTTCTATTTTTTACATAACCGGCAATAAGTAGGGAATGTTCCAAAAAGTCAACATTTTTTTCGATTGTTCATAACATTCTGGAAAATTGACCAAATAAGATTTTTCGCCTTCAAATTTTTTGTTTTGTAATGTACTTTTGAAAAATAATATTTCAAGGGAACTCGGTGGTCTAGAGCACGAAAATTTCACCTATTTTCACGATTTTTTTTGCCATTAAAAATTTTTAAAACGATGTTTCAACTTTTCGGGCTTATTACTACGTTTGTTGAGCATACAAAAATTTTTTTTTTCATTTTAAAAACAATATTTATTATTATAAAAATGCCGCTGAAGATGACCCTCTCGAAAAATCGGATACGGACGGCGTAGGTGATTTCGAGACTTCTACTCATCTGAAACACAAAATTCAAGAAGAATCTTAATCAGAAAGAGTGCAGTTATGGTCGGAACTAGAACAAATCGAAAAAATTAAAAATTGACAAAATGGCGCGTTTTTGAAACAAAAAGTTCGTAAAATCGGGTCTTTTTTCACTAGTTTTTAAGTGTAAAGAATAGGAATTTATTTAAATAAAATTATGATTCTAGTGCTGACGATAGTCATACATCTTGTGAACAACATATCCAAATTTCAAGTGATTCGGTTGAATAGTTTTTTTGTTTTCACCACCGCCGTGCCGAAAAAAGTCGTTTCGACATAAATGAGTTGAAAGTTTGAGGTAGAGATATTTTCAAAAATTGAGCAAATTTTGAATACTTACAGTTAATCCGCGATTCCGGCACCATATAGGTTCCCTTCGGAATGTTCGTATTCCTCGATTTGCTCACTCCTTTAATTTTTTCGAGCTGTACGAGCGTCTTTGGAGTTGTCGGTGCTCCTACGGTTGGCGCTCGATACTCGCCGCCCGTCTCGGTCTGGCGCGATTTGCTCCGCTTGTGGCCCGATTGTGATGTCCATGGTCTCCATTATTTTTAATAACGATGCGAATTCTTCGTTGAATATGCAAGCGGAAATATAGGTGGCAATATCGATGATTTTTTTGCCGGCAAACAGATGTTTCGGCGCAAGGTGCCACACACAAGCGTTGAAACTCTCGTTATTGTTCTGCGTATTACTGCCAATACACCTTTCCAATAAATTCTCTGCTGTCAATTCTTCATAAATAGGTTTCAATATTTCTTGTGCTTCATCGTCCAGAGCAGGTGCATGCTCGTAGGTGTCTAAAGTACCTGCAGCCTCACTTTGACGCCACTTTCACCACGATTCGCGCTCCGAGCGCTAGACCCATTAGGAGCGCGCGGACCGCTCTCTACCTGGTTAATGGGCTGTAGAAGCTATAATATTGGGAATTTCCGCATGAAAATTTCACAGTATATTCTTAAGATACTATACTTTCGAAGTATCGAAAAAAAATCGATTTTTTGAAATTTCTAGAGCACCGGGTTCCCTTAAGGATATTTCCAAGTCATCTTGGATATAATTTTTTAGTCTTGTGGAAAAAAACATGAATTTTTTTAAGTTCGAAATTTTTTATTCTCGTTTTCTTCCAAATTTAGCTTTTCCTTATGATGGAATAATGTAAATGAATAAATTCTATGGTATAAAATAAAATGCCGTGTGCTATTTCATTTAGAAAAATGTTTGCTCAGAAATTTTACAAGTATTATTTGAATTCGCCGCTAAAATGGTGAAGAATTATTAAGAATGATTGACCGACACTGGTGGATGGGTGGTCGGGGTTCAGCTCTCGCGGTTCTTCGGGTTGAGCAGCATTGTGGTTGGCTGATACTCGAAGCGGTAACCACTTGGCTGTGCATCGGCTGGCGCATCAACCAGCGAGCGGAAGGGCAATATTTCTCATGCCTTGGTTTAAACCTCACACTTGAATCAAAGTATGGGCATCAGAGAATCAATAGAATATAGGGCCGTCAATTCCGGTACGAGTTTTCCACAGTTTCGCCGTACCCTCGGCAAATGCGGTACAGTGTAGCTTAATACGGCTGTGGACGCAATGGAAGTTACGTTAGACTAGCGAGGTGCGGGTAGGGAATCGAAGGAACGCGGTTTTAATAGAAAGGGTTATACTTCAAAGCCCGCAAGGATATACGTTGGAATTCAAGAATTAGTTAAGCCCTCAATACTATTACGAAAAAAATATGACGATTAAAAATTATTGGAAAAGTTTTTTTAATATGTTATTATTATATACAAGGTATTGAATATCAGATAATTGACCATTTGAAATTATTTTGTCACAGGAGAAAACTAGATTTAAAAAAATCAAGGATAAGAACTGTTCAATTTAGAAGCGAAATAGATTGAAAAATCTCATCACGATGGGTCTTGCGGCAAAAAAGCTTACCATATATTACTTTTTTTTGTCTCTACTACGGCGAACGTTTCGGCTTATTGTAGCTTCCATGTACGGGGTACTTCCCCGTATTACATTCCCCACTATTTCTCCACGTCACACCTCCAATCGATCCTCACCTTGCGGCCGCAGTCGACTTCTCCCTCTGTATCACATTCACGATGAAATTTTCTGCCATGGATATAGGGAAACTGCGGAAAACCTATACTGATACAGCCGGTCCCGAGTTCGCTTCTCCGCCTCGGAACTAGCGCGGATGTCGCGCACGCGGGCCGGTACGTCCGTGCGCCGGGTGTATAACTGTAGCCTGTGATTTATTTCTCGACGAAACATGACTATCTCCGAAATTGGGAAGCGAAGCTGGGACTGTCTGTAATGGTATAGGTTTTTCGCAGTTTCCCTATACCCATGGCAGAAATGTCATGGTACATACGATACAGAGGGCGAAGTCAGCTGCGGTCGCAGGGTGGGGATGTGAAGTGGAATATGGTGGAGAATGTGATTAGGGGAAGGACCCTGTAAATGGAAGCTACAATAATTATAATACTTATAATACTTTTATAATACTTATAATAAAACGACTTATAAAACTTTTTTACGAAAAAAAAATTGTACGTTCTTCATTCCAGTATCGAAGGTGAGCCCGAGCGTCAAGGAGGACTCCTCGCACTTTTTGATTCAACAAATTCACGTGGACACGCTCTTGATGATAGACCGTTTGACGAAGAGCCTCGAGAATGGATCTGCGACCGGCACGAGAATATTGCTCTGCGCGAAACTCGCGATCTATCTACGAAGGAGTTACCAATCCTTGTTGAACCTCGCGGATCCCATGTCACTGCTCTACGAGGTAGTGGGCAGCAATTGCGATAGGAAGTTGGAGATGGTGAATGACATCGTGGCCACCTATCGCATCAAGAATGAGAGTGTCGCAAAATTCCTTGCGGAGGAAATCATCGCGAATACTCCGCGGCTCGTCGAAGGTACACATAGAAATATTAACTTGACGAAAAGAATTACGCAAATATATATATATATTTTTCGAACATTCTAGCAGTTTTCTTACATTGAACAATTTGCGAAAAATGCAGCGAGTGCAGCGACGCTGACGAATAGAATAAAAATAGTCGCAATTGCAGAAAACCTGGAGGACTCCTTGGTTATGTGGGGCAATCCGCTGGGCAGCAATATCCAGGCGATAATCGATCTGTGTAACGATCCTGCCCTCCTCGGCTGGGAATTGTTAAACGCGGCGAATCTGAGCCTGGGAAATTCACACGGTGAACGACGAAACGGTTAAAATTACTTCATAATATTTAATTCGGTTCTTTCCATACTTAAATTATTTAATTATTTCTTATCATCATACAGATCATGTGCGGTTTTCATAACAAAAGTATTTTTTTTTCAAACACTAATGAACAAAATTATAGTATGTTCAAGTTCTTATTCTATTTGGTTCGGCAAATACGCGCGGACATTTCCAAAGCTAGCCGCGCGCGGTGTGACGTTACAATGTTATTGGCTTCATGCTGAGTATAAAGTGCGGTTAATAAAATCGAACGCTGCACCCGCAGTGGACAAAAATTGCAATAATTTCGGCTATTTATCTGTTAAATCTGATCAGCGTAGTATGGGACTTTTGCAATAAAAGTTAAAATATTATTTTATTGAAAATAGGGCACGACAGTTTCTAACAAGGAACATCGCTCAGGGGTTGTCCTTCGATTTTGTTGAAACGTATAGATGTTATGAAGCATTGAAAACTAAGTGACATGTATTTTTTTTATCGGCGTAAAAACGGTTTTAATGGCTGAAACCAGCCCTCCAAGAAAGGCATGTCAAGGGGTAATAGCGCAGTTTTACCCACAAGCAGGCGACCGATCGCACTGAAACCAAAATGAAAATTCTTCTAATCCGAAGCGATGAAAAATCCACTAGAGAAAAATCCACATCGCAAAAAAAAAAATGAATGGGCGAATCACGCGACTTGTTGACGGGTGGTCAACTAGGCGAGGGCATTGCTAAGTTACCGAGTAGTTCACTCGCCGTCCGCATATGGATCGCTTGCGAGTGAGACGACCCGTTGACGCTACGGAGTTGACAAATAAGTGCATAAGTATGGAAAGCCCATATAAGAAATGACAACCGCTTGAGGCGAGGTGGTGCTGGTATGGTACTGGGTTGATAAGTGAGCGACGATCTTTCAACCGTTTTTCCGACGATAAAAAAAATACGGGTCGGTTAGGTTTTAATGCTTCGTAAGAAATATAAGTTTCAGCAGAATTGAAAGACGACACCTGAGGCATGTTCCAAGTAAGTAATAAATTGCAAAAATACCGTAAGGAATAATAAATTCAAATTTTATCGATCGCTTGCGGCAAATTGGAAGCTAGAACAACGCAACAAACGGATAACTGCGGTATTACCTTTCAAGAAGTTTTGTAAGGCGTCACAGAAATAGAGGTTTGCCTTATGATACGAGCTCGATTATCCATAATTTACAATACTTCTAGTTTATCAACTTTTCACAATAACTCTAATTAATAATTCACAAAACTTGACCCAAGTTTAAACCCAAGTTTAAACCTTGGTCATGATTAGTCCTTAGCTCTTCTACGTCCCTGACGTGTTCAGCAGATACCAATATTTTCCCCCTATTATTAGATTGAGTTTGAGATTGGAAATTGCTATTCTTAGATATACTCTCGAAGCCGGTCTTAAAAATTATGCTCATATCGGTCTGAAAATATAATTTAGTTTATTATATTATAAAGGGGCAGCAACAATATGTGTTTTTGAAATTTTAATAAAAGCAATTATATAGCTTCATTTTTCTCCCCTTATAACAATATTCCAAGTAAACAAAAATACACATTGTGCGGAAACGTTCCTTACGTTTTCCACTTTGATGAAAGGAAATGCTTCTTGCCGTTTTTGGCCAGACAAATTGATTTAAGGTATTCCTTTCGCAGAGGGTCGTGTTTGCGGAGGCATAAGCAGGACCCTTCTGAATTATTGGTTAATTGGAGTGGGGCTTAATAAAAAATAAGTTACACTAAATTATTGTGCTCAACGAGGATCTGGCATAAAAGATTTCACGCAATTTAACTAGATTCCAACCTTTTCATATTTTCTCTGAAAAGTCGCGGCTACGAAACTGCTGTTGCTAGTCACATTTTCCCAAGTTTTATTATTAATATTTTCTTCAAACATTCGGTGACCCCCGGTTTTTATTGTCGTCACGGATTCTTTCGAATTTTTTACACGCCTAGAGCAGTTTGTATCAGAGATCTAGAGTTATTTACTGTATAAATGATTGGAAAGAAATATGGCTAGCGTGTCTTCTCTATGACGTTTCGTATAAATGAGACGATTTTTAGAGTTGTAATTTTTTCTTCAAGGTTCGGCAACTTGGCTTCAAATTGTATTAGTAAGGAAGGAAGGTGTTCAAAGTGCCGAGGGTGAGTTGTTCCGACGGGAATATCACTCAATGGTATGACGTTCATGACGCGCTTCACACGTATTGCCATCACTTTTTTTTCTCAGTGATATTTCTGTCGGAACAACTTACGCCCGACACTTTGAATCCCGTCCTCCCTATTAAACAGTAATACTAGTATCAAATATTTATGTCTCATTTAATAAAAAAAAGAACATCATTTTTCTGTTTTTGACAAATTACATTGTTTGGTAACTTCATTCAATGCATTCATGATATTGGTAGACTACATTTTGAACTTACCAAACAATGTTCTCATACAATCCACGTCAAATGCATTTTCTCCTGAAGCTGTTAAACCCGTACCAAAAGCGCGGCCCTGGCTGTTTACAAAATCTAAGCGACGAATAAGAAAATCAGCAATATTGACTGATACGCAAGAAGGGCAAGAATAAGACAAAGGATAAGGGAGTAGCTGAGAAAAAGGTTAAGGGAGTGGTCGAGGGAAAGGGTAAAGTTAAACGTATTTCAATGGATGGTAAAGAACTTGCAAAATGGAGAGTCCTTCAAGACGATGCGTCTGGAAGTGGTCATGAAAACAATACCCTGGAATAGTATCGTATAATTTGCTGCGATTCCGATTCCAATTCCAAGAGAACAATGGATTGAATGCGTCTTGTGCAAGAATTGGGCACATTTGCGATGCTTGGATCCGGACGATGTTCATACTTATGTTTGTTCGAATTGCAATTCTGACGACGAAGCGTTTAAATAGTAATAATTATTGCCAAAGTTCATTCTATGAGACTGAATAAAGACTTATATTATTATTGTAAAATGATTATTAGTTAATTGATCTCAATGTTATAATTAATACAAAATATTGAAGTCTATGAAAATTGATTAATGTTTAGAAATATGTTATGAGTATAGAGATTGTTAATTAAGGGAAATTTCATAATGAATAAGGATGAATATTCGAAGTTTTCTTTGCATTTAAAAAAATTACTTCTTAGGATTTTGTTGATTATTTGTCAAAAACAGAAATTAAGTTCTTTTTCAAAATGAAGGAGATATGGATATGTGATACTAGTATTACTGTTTAATAGGGAGGACAGGATTCAAAGTGTCGGGGGTAAATTGTTCCAGGATAATTGTTAAACAGGAATATCACTGAGAAGAAAGATGATAGGAATAAGTGTGAAACGCGTCGCGAACGTCATACCATTGAGTGATATTCCCGTGGGAACAACTCACCCCCGGCACTTTGAACCCCGTTCCACTATATACTGGCATGTATTTTCATTTAATAATAGACGAAAATCATTTAAGTGTATCCGAAAATCCGAAAATCCGAAGTGTATCCGAAAATCCGAAAATCATTTAAGTGTATCCGAAAATCATTTAAATATCCAGGTTCGTGGAAGGAATACCTTAAGGGGACCCGATGGTCTAGACATTTCAAAAAATCGATTTTTTTTCTTTCGATATTTCGAAAGTATAGTATCTTAGGAATGTACTGCGAAATTTTCATGCGGAAATTCCCAATATTATAGCTTCTACATCTTCTCTTTATCATCAGCTTCTTTGAAATTCCCAATATTATAGCTTCTACAGCCCATTAACCAGGTAGAGAGCGGTCCGCGCGCTCCTAATGGGTCTAGCGCTCGGAGCGCGGCAGTTTTCCCGACCCTTCTCCGAAAATATATACCTGTATATAGTATACAGGGTGATTCAGTATAGGTCGTGCATCCGGCAACTACAGATTCTGGACGATGTTCGGAACGAAGCTACTTAGCCGATTTTATTAATTCTCAATAACTTTTAAATGGGAAGCAATAGAATTCTGGAATTCTAGGCCAATCAGAATGGCCGTTTCGTACACGTAGGGAGACGCCTCAGTGCCGGGTTATCAGGAGTCCGATTGTAAACATATGAAAAAGTGGCAGCGTTCAGACGGAATTTCGTTTCGCGAACGCCAAAGTTCTTTTGTTCGAACCGAAGTTTGCTGTCCGTCTCTATCAAATGATGGAGCAACGAGAGATCGGCGTTTGTCACTTGTGCAACGAATTATGCTGCGACATGCAGTTCTGTGTTTTGAAAAATATTTTTATCCAAAGATACGCAGATTCTAGGTTCTTGAATACTTCAAATGAGATAAATAAATCATATGATGTGACGCACGGTCCCAGCGATTTATTCAATGGACTAACACCGTTGATTGAACGTTCTTGAATGATAAAAAGAACAAAACGAATCTAGAAATGTAGAATGCGCATTGCACAGTTTAAAATGTTTCAGAGAGTTGAAAGAAATCACTTGACAAAATAGGAGAGAAAGGGTTTGCTGATCGCAACGCAAAATTATACAGAAAAAAGTTTGCTACTAACGGATAAGGGGAAAAATAATTAACAAAGATTCGGATGGTGAATGGTTCAACTTTGAAAAACAAAAATATTATTTTGGGCGCTGAGGACTCTGGAAACTTTTGAGACTTGTTATCAGGACTACCGGAACTCTTTTATGCGATCGAGGAAAAATATAAGCCCACTATAGGTCAACAAGGAATGAGAGAGAACATTGCTCGATTCTAGCAAGGTACAGCTGCGGGAAAAAAATGTTGAGTACCTGGAGCTTCTGGCTGCTTCCCCCATATGTTTTTATTTGTACTAGAAGTATCTTGTATGGCAAAATTGAGTGAGACAAAATTAGGTCATGACGGGATGAGAGATGGGGCTAGGCAAATGTTGCATGGTACATCCTTAAGAAAAATGACTTGGTGCGTCTGAAGCTTGTGGCTACTTCTGAGACATGTTTTGTGTGTACTAGACGTCTGTGGTACTAAAAAAATATAGTAGACAATAATGACTCCGCACGGACGAGGAGATGACACTGCTCGATTCATCTATGGTACAATTTCCATAAGAAAAAACTATTTGTTTTTCTGGAGCTTCCGGCTACTTATTCCATATGTTTTTATGTGTACTAGAACGCTCCAGTACTATAAAACAAATATTAGACGATAATAAATCAGTAGAGAGTGAAGTAGAAACCACTCGATTGTTGCAGGGTGCAGCTTCCATACAATAAATAGTTGGCGCAACTAAGAGTTCTGGTTACTTCTCACTGATGTTTTTATGTGTACTAGAACTCTCTTGTGCTAAAAAAAATAATAGGCGACAATATTAAGATATTTAATATTTACACGTAATAATCAATATTACAAGTGATCAAGGGATGAAAGGTGATATTGCTGGAACGTTGTATGGTACACCTTTGATATGTACCAGAAAACTAGGGTAATAAGAAAAATATTAGACAACAATAACTCAGCAAGATATTAGAGATGAGACTGCTCGATTGTTGTATAGTACAGCGTCGTAAAAAAATCAGTTTGAGTGTCTGAAGATTCTGGCTATTTCTCAGGTATGTTTTCATGTGCACGAGAACTCTATAGTACTTAGAAAAAATATTGGACAACAATGATTTGGAAAGGAATAAGAGATATGACCGCTCCATTAATCCATTTAAACAGTTTCCATTTAAAAAATCATTCGCACGTCTAAATCTCCTGGCTACTTCTCATATGTGTTTGTATGGGTACTAGAGATCTTAAGTACTCAACAACAAAAAATAGACAACAATAAGTTAGCGAAGAAGGACGCATGATACTGCTTGATGGCCGTATCGTATACTTACGACCAAACAATTGTATTGTGCGTCTAAAGCTTCTGGCTCCTTCTCCAATGTGTTTTCATGTGTACTAACACTCTGTACGACTTCGAAAAAAATATTACGCAACAATAAGTCAGCAACGGATAGTAAAATAAGATTGCTCAATTCTTGTACCGCGCAGCTTCCATAACAAAAAAATATATTTGCGCCTCTGAAACATCTGGCTACTTCTCAGGCATGTTTTCATGTATACTTGAATCTCTTGTACTGTGAAAAAAAAAACTATACAACAATACGTCAGGAAGAGATGGTAGGTGACACCGCTCGATTGTTGTAGCGTACAGGCTTCGATTAAAAAAAATTATTTCGTGTCTCCGAAGCTTCTGGCTACTTCTCAGATATGGTTTTGTGTGTACTAGGACTTGCTAGTACTGTGAAAAAATTATTAGACAACAATCCATCATCAAGGGATGAGAGGTGAGACTGCTCGACCGTTGCATGGTACGCTTCCAATTAAAACAAATATTTCGTGCGACCGCTGCTTCTGACTCCTGACACGTATTCTTATGGGCACTAGAAGTCTCTAGTAGAGGGAAAAAAATGAAACTTGATAAATCAGCGGAGAGTTGGATAGAACAGCACTCGATTGGTGTATTGTACACTTTCTTCAACAAAAAATGGCGTGTGTCTAAATCTTCTGGCTACTTTTTACACGTATAATAAATCGCCAAGGGATGAGAGGTGAGACTTCTCGATTTTTGAATGGTACAGCTTCAAATGTGTTTTTTTATGTATTAGAATTTTCTAGTACTGTAAACAAAAGATTGCACAAACATAAGTCATCAAGTGATGAGATGTGACACTGCTCGATTATCCCACCGTACAACTTTCATGAAAAAAATTATTTCACGCCTCTCAAGCTTATGACAAGTTCTCAGACATTATTCTGTGTTGTACAGTACTGTAAAAAAAAAAAAAAAAAAAAAATACGCGACCACAGTAAGTGATCGAGGGGTGAGAGGTAACACTTTTGGATTGTTGCGATGTTGAGCTTAAATTTAAAAAAAAATTATATCATGTGTCGGACAGTTTACGCTACTTCTCACGTATGTTTCTATGTGTACGAAAAATCTCCAGAAAATGTTGGACAGTAATAAATCGGCAAGGGATTATAGATACCACTGCTCGATTGTTCTATGGTACACTTTCCTGAAACGAAATCATTTTATATTTCTGAAGCTTCTCGCTACTTCTTCCATATGTTCTTATGGATACTAAAACACCCTAGTACTATAAAAAAAATCGTCATACAGATATCAGTCATCAAACGATGGGAGGTGATACTGTTGGACCGGTAAATAGAGCACCTTCGAGGAAAAAAATTATTTCGTGCGTCCGAATCTCCTGGCTCCTCCTCACACGTTTTTTTATGTGTACCAGAAGTCTCTAGTAGTTGAAAAAGATTATTAGACTGTATAAAACAGCAGAAAGCGTGGCAGAACAACATTCGATTATTGTCGTACACCTTCTACAAAAAAAAATGGCGCGTGTCTGAACCTTCTGGCTCCTTCTCACATGCGTTTTTATGTTTACTACTACGTTCTAGTAGGTGAAAATAGAATAGAAAACAATAAATCGACGAGGGATGAGAGGTGAGACTGCTCGATTGTTCTACGGTACAGCTGCCATGGAAAAATTATTCCGCCCCGTCGCAGCTTCCGGTTACATTTCAATCATAGATTTATGGGTACGGGAAGTTTCTAGTACTGTGGAAAAAATACTAGACGTCAATAATTCATCAAGGAATAAGAGGTGACACTGTTCGAATGATGTAGGGTGGAGCTTTAATAATTAAAAATAGTGACGCGTGTCTCAAGCTTCTGCTTACTTCGTACATTTTTTTTATATGCACTAGAATTTTTTAGCACTGTACAAAAAATATTAGTCAACTACAGGTCATTAAGAGATGAGAGGTGGAACTACTCGCTTGTTTCACGGTACAGCATTCATAAAAACAATATTTCGCTCCTCTGAAGCGAAGGGCTACTTCTCATATTTGTTTGTATGGGTGGTAGACCTCTCCAGTACTGCGGAAAAAAAATAGTAGACAAGAACAGGTTATCGAGGAATTGAGAGGTGAGATAGCTCGATTGTCCAACGGGGCAGGGTGCAAAAAAATAACTATTTCCTGCGTCTGAACCTTCTGGTTACTTCGGACATATGTTTTTATGTATACGAGAACACATTCCAGTACTAAAAAAAAAACTATTGGACAACAATAAGTCGGCGAGCAACGAGCGGTATCACTGCTCAATTGTTGTATGGTGGAGCTTCAATTTAAAAAATTGCCATGCGTGTCTGAAGCCCGTGACTTCATCTCACATGTGTTTTTATGTGCAATAAAGCGCGCCAGCGCTTAAGACAACAAAATGCACGACGTAAATAAGCAAGGCATGAGAGGTAAAAGTGCTCGATTGTTGCATGGTAAATCTTCCATAAAAAAAATTATTTGGCGCGTCTGAAGATTCTAGATACTTCTGAGATCTGTTATTATTGTACTTGAACTCTTCAGAACAAAAAAAATATTGTACAGCAATTAATCGGTAAGGGTTTAAAGATGACACCGCCCGATTGGTTTATGGTACAGTTTTCATTTAAAAAAATAATTTGTCACTTCTGAAGCTTCTGGCAACTTCTCATATGTGCTTTTATGTGTACAAGCACTCTTAAGTGCTCAACAAAAAAAAATTAGACAACAATAAGTTAGCGAAGAATGAGAGATGATACTGCCTGATTACTGTATCGTACACCTTTGACCGAAAAATACATTTTCGGCGTCTAAAGCTTCTGGCTCCTTCTCCTATGTGTTTTCATGTGTACTAACACTCTGAAATACTCCGAAAAAAATATTAGGCAACAACAGGTCGCCACGAGATAAGCGATGAGATTGCTCTATAGTTGTGAAGCGCAGCTTTCATGACAAAAAAAAAAATCGCGCCTCCGAAGCATCTGGCTACTACTCAGACATGTTTTTATGTGCACAAGAAGTCTCTTGTACTGTCAAAAAATATTTGACAGCACTAACTCACCAAAACCATGAGTGCTGTGACTGCTCGATTGTTGTATACTACAGCGTCATAAAGAAAAATAATTTTGAGTGTCTGAAACTTCTCACGTATGTTTTCATGTGCAACTCTCTGGGATTCTAAAAATGAGACAACAACAACTCATGCAGAGATGAGAAATGAGACTGCACGACTGTTCCACCGTGCACCTTCGACAAAACAAAATGGTTTGTGAGTCTGAAGCTTCTGGCTACTTCTGAGACATGTTTTATGTGCACTAGAACTCTTTAGTACTTCAAAAATTATATTGGACAACAATAAGTCAGAAAGGATTAAGAAAGGAGGCTGCTCGATTGTTCTATGGCACAGTTTCCATGAAAAAAATATTTCGCACTTACCATTGTCCAATTTATTTTCAACTGCTAGGGAGTTATAGTATCCCTCAATCCGTGAACCTGGGTCGTTTTCTTCCTGCCCAAAATTATTTTCTCCGCAGGTTGCTTGATATTGAATGGAAAAAAAATATATTAAAAATAAAAAAGAAGAAGAAAACGCTATTTTTCCTTGAGAAGTACGGCCTGAAGCTCGATCATAATTTTTTTCAGACTTTTTTCGTTGACAGCTGTTGGTTTAGTAGTGCAAAAATAAAAACGACCCAGATTCACGGGATTAAGGTGCCTCAAGTACCTTCACGGATTGAGGGGTATACATGAAAACGCATGTAAGAAGTAAGCAAAGGCTTGAGACAAGGGAAACAATAACTTATTTATTAAATGCTCCGATTTCCAACATTCGAGCAGTGTCACCTTTAATCTCTAGTTAACTTATTGGTTAATAGTATTTTTCACAGTACGAGAGACCTTTACTATACATAAAAACGTGTCTGAGAAGTAGCCAGATTCTTAAGAGGCGCGAAAGAACTTTTTAAAATGAAAGCTGCGCGGTACAACATTCGAGAAGTGTGACCTTTCATCTTCAGCTCGCTTGTTGTTTTGTAGTATTTTTTTAACAGTACTAGAGACTTGTAGTATACATGAGACCAGATCTCGGAAGAAGTCGGATGCTTCAGAGGGGCGACATAACTTTTTTTTAAATGAAAACTCTACCGTAGAACAAGCGAGCAGTGTCACGTCTCATCGTTTGATGAATTATTGTTGTCTAATATTTTTTGATACTACTAAAGCGTTCTGGTCTATACTGAAACGCATGAACGAGACAGTGTCCAAGAGACCTCATGTACACATAAAAACATATCTAAGAAGTAGTCAGATGCTTCAGAGGGGCGAAGTAACTTTTTTTATGGTAGCTGCGCGGTGCAACGGTGGAGCGGTCTCATCGCTTATCTCTTGCTGACCTGTCGTTGCCTAATATTTTTTTCGACGTATTACAGAGCGTTGGCAGACATAAAAACATGTGGGAGAAGGAGCCAGAAGCTTAAGACGCAAAAAAAGATTTGTTTGGTCAAAGGTGTACGACGCAGCAATCGAGCAGTATCATCTGCCATTCTTCGCTACCTTATTGCTGTCCATTTGTTTTTCTCGAGTACTAAAGAGTTGTAGTATAACAAATAACACAGATGAGAAGTAGCCAGAAGTTTCAGAAGCGCGCATGGATTTTTTAAATCGAAACTATACCATAGAACAATCAAGCAGTATCATCCCTGAGCGATTTATCGCTGTATAATTTTTTTTGTTTCAAGTACTGGAGAGTTGTAGCCCATATGAAAACAGATCTGAGAAGTAACCAGAATCTTCAGACGCGTTAAATAATTTTTTTACGGAACCTGTGCCATGCAACAATCGAGCACGTTCACTTCCCACGCCACGCCTATTTATTGTTACCCAGTTTTTTTTCTTTTTTTTTTTAAGCACCGGCGTTTTTTAGTACACATGAAAACCCATGTGAGATGAAGTCAGAAGTATCAGACACACATAACAATTTATTTTATTAAAGCTCCACCATACAACAAGCGAGCAGTCAGACCTCTCATCTCTTGTCGATTGTTGTCCAAATTTTTTTTCGAAGTAATGTATATTTCTATAACACATAAAAACATATGTGAGAAGTGGTCAGAAGCATCAGACACGCAAAGCCATGTTTTTTGTTGAAACTCCAGCGGACAAATTTCGAACATTGTCACCTCTCATTCCTTGATAACTCGTTGTTGTATAATATTTGTTTCACAGTACTAGAGAGTTCCAGTATGCAAAAACCATATCTCAGAAGTAGCCAGTCGCTTCAGAGGTCCAAAATAATTCTTTTGTGGAAGCCTCTGCTCTACAATAATTCAGCAGGTCACCTCTCATGCGTTTACGACTTATTGTCGTCTGATATTTTTTTTGCACAGTACAAGAGAAACCTAGTACCTATAAAAATGCATGTAAGAATCAGCCGTAAGCTTCAGAGGCGCGAAATAATTTTTTAAATGAAAACTGCAGCGTAGACCAATGGAGCAGTGTCATCTCTCATCCCTCGATGAATTATTGTTGTCTGATATTTTTTTTGACATTACCTAAGAATACTTAGTAAACATAAAACCATGTCTGAGAAGTAGCCAGGTGCTTTAGAGGCGCGAAACAATTTGATTATGGAAGGTACGCGGTAGAACAATCGAGCAGTCATATCGTTTATATCATGCTGTCTTATTGCTGCCTAATATTTTTTCGAAGTAGTGCAGAGTGGTAGTGTGCATGTAAACATATGGAAGAAGGAGCTGGAAGCTTTAGAAATAAGAAATAAGTATTTTGGTCCAAGGTGTACGGTATGGCAGTCGAGCAGTATCATCTCTTATTCTTCGCTAACTTATTGTTAACTTATGTGTTTTGTTGAGTACTCGAGCATTCTAGCACACATGAAAACATATATGAGAAGTAGCCAAAAGCTTCAGACGAGCGAAATGATTTTTTAAATTGCAACGTGTACCATAGGAAAATCGAGCAATCTGATATCTCATCTCTTACATATTTATAGCTGTATTATTTTTTTAAGTACTGGAAAGTTCTTGTACATATAAAAAAGAATCTGAGGAGTAGCCGGATGCTTCCGAGGTGCGAAATAACTTTTGTTATGGAAGCTGCGTGGCGCAGTAAGCGACCTGACTTATCTCTTGTCTCTTGATGACTTATTGTAGCCTAATTTCTTTTTATAGTAGTGCAGAGTGTTAGTACACATAAAAACATACGGGAGGAGGAGGCCGAAGCTTTAGTCGTACGAAATCATTTTTGGTCGAAGGTGCACGATACAGCAATCGAGCAGAAGTATCGCTCATACTTCGCTGATATAGTCGTGACTAATTTTTTTAGGTGGGCACTCAAGACTCCTAGTAGACACGAAAACACACACGAAAAGTAGCCAAAATCTTCAGAAGTGTGAAATGATTTTCTAAATGGAAACTATACCACAGAACAGCGTTTCCCAATCTTTTTCAACTATGGACCCCTTGAGCCCCCTTGCCCCTTCGACGGCGGACCCCCTAGGCCGCGCTCGTTCATTTTGTATGTCTATTCGTGTTGTTCGCGGACCCCTTGGGACATGCTCGTGGACCACAGGTTGGAAAACCCTTCCATGGAACAATCGAGCAGTCTCATCTCTCATCCCTTACCTATTTATTGCTGTACAATATGTATATTTTTTAATAGTGGAGAATTCTAGTGCACTAGAAAACATATGTGGGAAGTAGTCCGAAACTTTACACACACGACACAATTTTTTTAAGTAGCTCCACCGCAGAACAATCGTTTTGTATAACCTCTCATTCCTTGATGACTTAATGGTGGCTAGTATGTTTTTCACAGTGCTAGAGAGTTTTCGTACACAAAAACCTTGCCTGTGAAATTGCCAGAAGCTTGAGCGGCTTCAGATAATTATTTTTTAGGGCGGCCTATACTTTACAACACTCGAGCAGTGTCACCTTTCATCCCTCGATGACTTATTGTTGTCTTTTTTTATGGTACTAGAGTTCTCTAGTACACATGAAAACACATATTCTCTAGTACTGTGAAAAAATACTGGCCAACAATAAGCAATCGAGGAATGAGAGGTGACACTTCTCGATTTTTGTGCGGTGGAGCTTAAATAAAAAAGATTTTTTGTATGTCTGAAGCTTCTGGCTAGTTTGTACATAGGATTTCATGTGTACTAGAAGTCTCAGTACTGTGTAGATAAATACTATGAAACAATATGTCAGCTTGAGATAAGAGGTGAGACTTCTCGAATCTCGTATGGTGGAGCTTCCATAAGAAGAATGATTTCGTGCGTCTAAAGCGTTTTGTTACTTTCGCAATATAGTCTTATCTGCACGAAAATGTTGTAGTACTGTAAAGATATATTAGACAGCAATAAGTAATCAATAAGAGATGCGACAGCACGATCGTTCTGTGGTGGGGCTTCAATCAAACAGAATTATTTCGCGAATCGCAAGCTTCGGGCTACTTCTCCGAAATGGTTTACTAGAACTCTTCACTACTCAAAGAAAAATGTTTAAAAAACCCTCTTAATAAGCGAGACATGAGAGATGAGATTGCTCGATTGTTGTATAGTACAGCCTCGCAAAAAAATGATTTTCAGTGTCTAAAGCTTCTGGCTGCTTCTTCATTATGTTTTTTATGGGTACTGGAACTCTGTGATACTATAAAAAAAATATTAAGCCATATCAAATCAGCAGAGAGTCAAATGGAACAACACTCGATTATTGTATGGTGCAGCTTTCATACAAAAAGTATTTCGCGCCTCTGAAGCTTCTGGCCACTTGTTTCATGTGTTTTTATGTGTACGCGATATCTCTAGTAGTTGAAAAAAATATTGAGCAACAGTAAATTGGCAAAGGATAAGAGGTGAAGCTGCGCGATTGTTGTATTGTACAGCCTTATGAAAAAAAAAACAAAAAAGAATCATTTTGAGCGTCTGGTGCTTCTGGCTACACCTCACATATGTTTTTCTGTGTACAAGAACTCTCTAGTACTGTAAAATACACTAATGAGAGAACAAAAGTCACGAAGGGATGAGAGATGCGACAGCACGATTGTTGTATGATACATCTACAAGAAAAAATTGTTTCGTGCAGCTTACTTCTCACATATGTTTTTGTGTGTACTAGAATTTCCTGGAACTGTAACAAATATTGAACAACAAATAGTCAACAAGGGATGAGAGGTGACATTATCCGATCCTAGCAGGGTACAGATGCGGGAAAAAATGTTGAGTACCTGGAGCTTCTGGCTGATTCTCCCGTATGTTTTGATGTGTACTCGGAGTCTCTAGAACTGCAAAAATGAGTGCGACAAAATTTGGTCATGACGGGATGAAAGATGGGACTAGACAAATGTCGTATGGTACGGTTTAAAAGAAAAAAATACTTCGTGCGTCTGAAGCTTGTGGTTACCTCTGAGACATGTTTTTGTGTGTACCAGACCTCTGTAGTAATTTTAAAAAATACTAGGCAATGATGAGTCAGCAAGTCCAAAGAGACGACACTGCTCGATTCATCTATGGTACAATTTCCACAAGAGAAAACTCTTTTGTTTTTCTGAAGCTTCCGGCTACTTACTCAATATGCTTGTATGTGTACTGGAACGCTCTAATACTGTAAAAAAAATATTAGACGATAATAAATCGGTAGAGAGTGAAGTAGAAAATGCACTCGATTGATGTAAGGTGCAGCTTCCATGCAAAAAAATTTTTCACCCAACTAAGAGTTCTGGTTACGTCTCACCGATGTTTTTATGTGTACTACAGCTCTATCGTGCTAAAAAAAAATATTAGGCGACAATATTTAGATATTTCATATCGAATATTACAAGCCATCCAGGTATTAAAGCAAATATTTAATAATACAAGTCATCAAGGGATGAAAGGTGATACTGGTGAAACGTTGTACGGTACACCTTATATATGTACTAGAACACTCGAGTAATAAGAAAAAATATTAGACAACAGTAACTCAGCATGATATTAGAGATGAGACTGCTCGACTCTTGTATAGTACAGCGTCGTAAAAAATCACTTTAAGGGTCTGAAGCTTTTGCCTAATTCTAACATATGTTTTATGTGCCCGCGAACTCTCTAGTATTGTCAACAAAAAGTAAGGTAACGATAGTTCATGAAGGGATAATAAATGAGACTGCACGATTGTTGTATGGTATACCTTCGACAAAGAAAAATTATGTCGTGATTCTGAAGCTTCTGGCTACTTCTCAGGCATGTTTTTATGTGCACGAGAAGTCTCTAGTACTTACAAAAAATATTAGACAACAATGAGTTGGAAAGGAATAAGGGATGAGACTCCACCATTGTTCCCTTTAAGCAGTTTCCATTTAAAAAATCACCTCGCACGTCTACATTTTCTGGCTACTTCTCGTATGTATTTGTATGATTACTAGAGATCTTAAGTACCCGACAAATAAAAATTCAGGCAACAATAAGTTAGCGACGAAGGCGGATGATATTGCTCGATAGCTGTATCGAATACCTACGACCACAAAATTGTATCGTGCGTCTAAAGCTTCTGGCTTCTACTCCCATATGTTTTCACGTCTACTGACACTCTGTGCTTCTACGAAAAAAATATTGGGCAACAAGAAGTCAGCAACCGATAAGAAAAAAGACTGCTCAATTATTATACCGCGCAGCTTTCATAAAAAAAAATTATTTTGTGCCTCTGAAACATCTGGCTACTTTTCAGGCATGTTTTTAGGAATACTTGAAGTCTCTTGTACCGTGAAAAAAATACTATACAACAATACGTCAGGAAGAGATGAAAGGTCACACCGCTCGATTGTTGTAGCGTACAGGCTTCGATAAAAACAAAGTTATTCCGCGTCCCTGAAGCTTCTGGCTACTTCTCAGATATGGTTTTATGTGTACTAGGACTTTCTCGTACTGTGAAAAAAATTATTAGACAACAATAAGTCATCGGGACCAGAACTCTCGAGTACTGCATAAAATACTCGACAGCAGTGAGACATAAAGGAATGAGGGGTGACACTGCTCGATTGTTGTGCGGTGGTGCTTCAATAATAAAGATTGTTAAGTGTGTCTGTAGCTTCTGACTACTGTGCATATATGTTTTTATGTGTACAGAAACTCGCCAGTGGCAAGAAAAAAAATTATTGGACAACGATGAATAGGCCCTTGCCTATTCAGTTTCAGTTTCATCTCTCATCCCTCGATGAGAGGTGAAACTGGTCGATTGTTGCATGGTACAGCTTCCGAGAAAAAATGTATCAATCGCATCTGAAGTTCCTGGTTACTTCAGAGATCTGTTTTTATATGTGCTAGAACTCTCCAGTAGTGAAGAAGAATACCTTGGACAGCAATAAATCATGGTGCTGAAGTTTGCATCGTTGGAACGCAACGAAAGTTCCTTTTTACGTTTTATTTTCCACATTTTTATTACTATAGGCGATCGTTTTTGATAGATTCTTATGTAGATCGCAAAAT
This sequence comes from Ophion costatus, assembly GCA_951751655.1. Classification (NCBI taxonomy): domain Eukaryota; kingdom Metazoa; phylum Arthropoda; class Insecta; order Hymenoptera; family Ichneumonidae; genus Ophion; species Ophion costatus. The sequence continues at coordinate 13,120,478 of OX632364.1, forward strand.
AAATATCTTAAGAAATGGTTGATGGATTTTTGTAGGCGAAATCTACCAAAATAAATTAAATCCATTGCAGTCCGACGATGCAAACTTCAGCATCGTAATAAATCAGTAAGGGGTAAGGAATGAGACTGCTCTGTTCGTTTGTGTTACAGTTTCCATTGCAAAAATCATTTCTCACGTCTGGAGCTTCTCACTTCTGGCTCCTTCTCCCATATGTTTTCATGTGTACTGACGCTCGTTAATACTTCGAAAAAAATATTAGGCTACAACAGCTCGGCAAGAGATAAGCGAAGAGACTGCTCGATAGTTGTGGCGCAGCTTCCGTAAAAAAATATATATTTCGCGCCACTGTAGCATCGTGTTATTTCTCAGACATGTTTTTATGTGTACAAGGAGTCTCTAGTACAGTGAAATAAAAAAATATTAGACATCAATGACTGACCAAAACATGAGAGATGAGTCTGCTCGATTGTCGTATACTACAGGCTCATAACGAAAAATAATTTTGAGTGTCCGACGCTTTTGGCTATACATCTCACGTATGTTTTTATGTGGAACTCTCTAAGACTGTAAAAAAATGAGACAACGATAAGTAATGAAGAGATGAGAAGCGAGACTGAACGACTTGCATGGTACACCTTCGGCAACAAAATTAATTCGTGAGCATAAAGCTTCTGGCTAATACTCAGACATGTTTTTATGGACACTAGAACTCTCCAGTATTTCAAAAATATATTATATTATTATAAATAGGCATAAAAACAACAATAAATCAGAAAGGATTAGGAGATGAGACTGGTCGATTGTCCTATGGTGCAGTTCCGATAAGAAAAATCATTTCGCACTTATTGATGCCCAATTTGTTTTCAACTACTAGCGAGTTATAGTAAACATGAGAACGCATGTAAGAAGTTAGCAGAGACTTGAGACAAACGAAACCATTTTTTGTTGTGCGTGTGCCAGTCTGTAATATCAAGCAATCGTTTGTACCCATTCGTACTGATGAGAATATCGTTTGTACCTTTGAGAAAACTTTTGTACCCGTCTGTACTATCGAGAAATCATTTGTACCCGTTGGTATCGACGAGTATATCGTTTGTACCACCGAGGAAACGTTGGTACCCGTCAGTACTATCGATGAATCGTTTGTACTCATTCGTACTGACAGATGTATCGTTCGTACCACCGACAAAACGTTTGTACCCGTCTGTACTATCGAGCAATCGTTTGTACCCGTTCGTGTCGACGAGTATATCGTTTGTACCACCGAGAAATCGTTTGTACCCGTTTGTACTATCGAGCAATCGTTGGTACCCATCTGTAATATCAAGCAATCGTTTGTACCCATTCGTATCGACGAGTATATCGTTTGTGCCACCGAGAAATCGTTTGTTCTCGATCATACTGGCGATTAATCGTTTGTACCCATTCGTACTGACGAGTATAACGCTTGTACCACCGAGAAAACGTTTGTACCCATTCGTACTGACAGATGTATCGTTCGTACCACCGACAAAACGTTTGTACCCGTCTGTACTATCGAGCAATCGTTTGTACCCGTTCGTATCGACGAGTATATTGTTTCGAGAAATCGTTTAGATTTAGAATCGCGTTTTTAGACGAACGTTTTAGAAACGCGTGCGTCGTTTGTAGTAACTTACTTTATTACTACAATCGAACGTTTCTTTCTCACATTGCTGAATAAATATTTTCACGTCATTCCCTCGTTTGTAGTCACTTTTTCTTCAACTAAAAACGATAAATATGAACCTACACACAACTACAAACGTTTTAGAAGCACTGGTGTCGTTTGTAGTTACTTACTCCATTACTCCGAACGAACAAGTCATTCAAAAATCGTGGAAACATAATTTTCAGGTGATTTTATCGTTTGTAGTTACATTCTCTGCAACTACAAACGATAAATACGAAACTACCAACTACTACAAACGTTTTAAAACCGCCGGCGTCGTATGTAGTAGCCGAATTTATTACTCCAAACGAAGATATCCTTCCAAAATCGTGGAAAAATCATTTTCAGGTGATTTCCTCGTTCGTAGTTACTTTCTCTGTTACCCCAAACGATAAATACGGAACTACAAACAACTACAATCGTTTTAGAAGCGCGGGCATCGTTTGTAGTTACTTACTCCATTACTACAAACGAACATTTCTTTCTCAAATTGCTGAAAATTATTTTCACGTGATTTTCTCGTTTGTCGGGACTTTCTCTGCAACTCCAAACTATAAATATGAAACTACATACAACTACAAACGTTTTTAAAGCACTGGCGTCGTTTGTAGATACTTACTCCATTACTACAAACGAACATTTCCTTCAAATATCGTGGAAACATCATTTTCAGGTGATTTCATCGTTTGTAGTTACCTTCTCTGCAACTACAAACGATAAATACGAAACTGCGCACTACTACAAACGTTTTAAAACCGCCGGCGTCGTTTGTAGTACTACTACAAACGACAAATACAGAACTACAAACATCTACAAATGATTTAGAATCGCGGGCGTCGTTTGAAGTAGCCTACTTTATTACTCCAAACGAACATATCCTTCCAAAATCGTGGAAAAATCATTTTCAGGTGATTTCCTCGTTTGTAGTTACTTTCTCTGTCACTACAAACGATAAATGCGGAACTACAAACACCTACAAACGTTTTAGAAGCGCGTGCGTCGTTTGTATTAACCTACTTTATTACTACAATCGAACGTTTCTTTCTCACATTGCTGAAAAAATATTTTCACGTCATTCCCTCGTTTGTAGTCCCTTTTTCTACAACTACAAACGATAAATCCGGATCTACAGACAACTACAAACGTATTAGAAGCGCCGACGACGTTTGTAGTTACTTGCTCCTTTACTACAAACGATCATATCCTTCCAAATCCGTGGAAAAATCACTTTCAGGTGTTTAGCTCGTTTGTAGTTACTTTCTCTATAACTACAAACGATGAATACGGAACTATGAACAACTACAAACGTTTTAGAAGCGCGGGCAGCGTTTGTAGTTACTTCCTCCTTTACTACAAATGAACATATCCTTTCAAATCCGTGGAAAAATCAGTTTCAGGTGATTTCCTCGTTTGTAGTTACTTTCTCTGCTACTACAAACGATAAATACGAAACTACGAACTACTACAAACGTTTTAAAACCACCGGCGTCGTTTGTAGTACTACTACAAATGATAAATACAGAACTACAAACAACTACAAACGATTTAGAATCGCGGGCGTCGTTTGTAGTAGCCTAATTTATTACTCCAAACGAAGATATCCTTCCAAAATCGTGGAAAAGTCATTTTCAGGTGATTTCCTCGTTTGTAGTTACTTTCTCTGTTATTACAAATGATAAATACGGAACTACCAACACCTACAAACGTTTTAAAAGCGCGTGCGTCGTTTGTAGTAACCTACTTTATTACTAAAATCGAACGTTTCTTTCTCACATTGCTGAAAAAATATTTTCACGTCATTCCCTCGTTTGTAGTCCCTTTTTCTACAACTACAAACGATAAATCCGGAACTACAAACAACTACAAACGTATTAGAAGCGCCGACGTCGTTTGTAGTTACTTGCTCCTTTACTACAAACGAACATATCCTTCCAAATCCGTGGAAAAATCAGTTTCAGGTGATTAGCGCGTTTGTAGTTACTTTCTCTATAACTACAAACGATAAATACGGAACTACGAACAACGACAAACGTTTTAGAAGCGCGGGCAGCGTTTGTAGTTACTTACTCCATTACTACAAGCGATCATTTCTTTCAAAAATCGTGTAAACATCATTTTCAGGTGATTTCATCGTTTGTAGTTACTTTCTCTACAACTACAAACGATAAATACGAAACTACGAACTACTACAAACGTTTAAAAATCGCCCCCGTCGTTTGTGGTTACCTAGTTTACTACTACAAACCAACATATCCTTCTAAAATAATTGAAAAATCATTTACAGATGATTTCCTCGTTTGTAGTTACTTTCTCTGCAACTACAAACGATTAAGATGGAACTACAAACAACTACAAACGTTTTAGAAGGGCGGGCGTCGTTTGTAGTTATCTAATTTACTACTACAAATGATCTATCCTACCGTACGATAGGATAGATCGTTTTCCTGCTTCAGCGGTGTATGCAACGGATAAGCTGCTCAGAAAAATCGTGAAACATTGCATTTCCGTAATGCCTTCGTTTTAATTTTTATCTTTTATGTCAGATATATGTTAATTAGTATTTAGGATTCACTCAAAAAATGGTTACAGGACGTTTCATTTTTTGGAGTCCGTTTTTTTGGAAAATAAAAAAAACCCTTCAACTACAAACGAAAAAAAGTTTACTACAATCAACTACAAACGATTTTGAATGAAAATGAATTGCTAAAAGTTTTTTATTTTTATTCCGGGGGATGCCGTTTTTTTAGTGGTCGTAATTTTTTTTCTGCGCTACTACAAACGAAATTAAGTTTACTACAATCAACTACAAACGAATACCTTCCGAAAGCACCAAAAAAAATTGAGATTAAAGATACTCGGGTGCCAAGTTCACATAGGTGAAGCATTTGATCAGGTTAAAAACACAGCGTCAGCTTGGAGTAGGCTACGACACCTCGGAATTTTAAGACCGAAAGCTGAAAATCACCGGCTAGCAGTGCCCATAGAGGACATCAATGCCTATTTCTCATCCTTGGGTACTAGCGTTGCCGGTACTCGGCCATCTTGCAACCTCACCTCCCCCTCAGGCTTTAACGACTCACATTTTTATTATGGAGATATTTCCCCCAATACGCTTCTGCGCGCGTTCAATCATGCCTCATCGAATGCCACGGGTGCCGACGGTCTTTCTTTAAAATTTCTTCGCTTGGCACTGCCAGCTATTTTCAACATGGTTCTCCACATTTTTAACTACTCGGTAATGCATGGCGCGTTCCCAGCAATTTGGCAAAAAGCACTGATTAGGCCTATACCCAAGGTCAAATCACCAACGTCCCCTTTTGATTACAGACCGATCTCAATTCTGAGCGCGCTATCAAAAATCCTAGAGCGAATCGTCGCAGACCAGATGACTGCCTTTCTTGAAGCAAACGAACTTCTTGATCCCTACCAATCAGAATACAGAAAAGGGGTTGGAGCCCATACAGCCCTACTTCGGGTCTGTGACTATGTACGACAGGGCATAGATGAAAAAATCCTAACGGTGATGGTTCTCTTCGATTTCTCAAAAGCCTTCGATCGAGTCGATCACGACGTACTCCTCGACAAACTCAAGAACTTACGATTTTCTACATCCGTTATAGCGTGGGTGAAATCCTATATAAACAGTAGATTTCAGGCAATACTCGATGCGAATGGCACTCGGTCGTCCTGGGCCAGGGTTGTATCTGGTGTCCCGCAGGGATCGGTTCTCGGTCCACTCTTGTTCACGCTCTACACGTCAGACCTAAGATTTGCACTATCTTCGGCCGCCCACAACATTTACGCAGATGATCTCCAAATATTTATTAAAAGTCGAGTCTCCGATCTTGATCGCTGCATCGCCAAAATCAATAAAGAAATAGTTTTCATCCGTATATGGGCGTACCTCAATGGGCTACAACTAAATGACCAAAAGACGCATGCTATCGTACTTGGTAGCAGACGGTCAGTCAGGGGTCTCAACCTGCTTGACATCCCTGCCATCAAAAACGGTCGTGCTACTGTTCAGTGCTGCCAATCCGTAAAAATCTTGGGGATATGGCTCGATGACACACTCTGTTGTAAGCAGCAAGCAGAGAACGTTGCAAAAATGGCAAGCTCACGGCTCTATACCTTGAAGACCTGCAGAAGTTTCCTACCACAGCGCGCTGGGATTAAACTTGTGTATGTCCTCATTATGCCAATATTCGATTACTGCTGCGGTATCTTATTCGGGATATCTGACGAATACAACACTATTCTTAAGGTTGCGTTGAATTCTTGTGTACGTTACATTTTCGATATGAAGTGGTTCGAGCATATAACGCCATATTGGGCGACGTAACCATGGTTAAGATTAGACGAGAGTGCAAAAATTTTATATGTTGTGCATAGCCTATGAGGTCCTCCGCTCGGGCAGGCCGGCGTACCTTAGGCCGCAGCTAAAAATAAATAATCGTATCAATAATAAGCCCCTTCGCAGGGAGCATGATTGCCTGGCCATTCCTCATTTTCGAACTGAATGGCATAGACACTCCTTCGGTATTTCAGCTTCACACTTGTGGAACTCGCTTCCACCCGGTAGCATTGAACTCAGTAAAGCGGCCTTTTCCGACCTCATACGCGATTTACTTTTTAAAGGAGTAATGTAATTCCATTCCATGCATACGGGTTTGATCCATACGTCATCGTTAAATGTTTCATCAATATGCGGATAGTCGTAAGGTTTTTGTAAAACTGTATTGTACGGAAAACTAATTTGTAACCATTGTACCAAGGTCTGTGTGCCAGAGGATATTTATTATCCTAGAGCACTAAATAAACCATCTCTCTCTCTCTCTCTCTCTCTCTCTCTCTCTTTCTCTCTTTCTCTCTCTCTATCTCTCTGAAACAATAAGACAGCTAGAGATCAAAGGTGATACTGCTCGAATGTTTTACCCTGGAGCTTCAATGAGAAAAATTGTTTCGTGTGTCTCAAACTTCTGCTTCCTTCTCACTTCTGTTTTTGTGTGAATGAGAAATCTGTGTACTGTGAAAAAAATATTAGATAACTATAAGCCATCAATTTATTTGGATGCTGCATTGTACACACAACAGAAGGAACGTCATTTCCGGTTGTATGTGATGGAACTAGAAATCGAATTTTGTGAGAGTTAGAGAGTAGGATGGGCGGGGAACAAAAGAGCACCAGTACGAATGATATAACGCGATAACTTTAATGAAAGTCAACGGACAGTTGAAAATAGTCATTCAGGAAAGAGAAGCAGATTCGTTATGGTTGTGTCGCCCGACAACAACGCCGCACGAGGAGAGAACAGCGGCGGACCGCTCGAATATCCAAATTCAATGAAGTAGGTGTTCGAAATGACCTCCACCCATCTCAATGCAGCAGCGGGCCCGGCGAAGAAAACTGCCGACACATCGCTGTAGCATCTCTTGCGATACAGATTGCATTGCCCTTTCGATGCGTTGTTGCAATTCTGCACGACTATGTACCGGTGTCCGATACACAAGCGATTTAATATGGCCCCAGAGGAAAAATTCAAGGGGGTTTAAGTCGGGTGAACGCGGGGGCCAGTCGCGCATCCCCCCTTTGCCGATAAAGCGACCGCCAAACATGGTGCGAAGCTTGCGTCGGGCAAGATGGCTCGTGTGAGCTGGCGCGCCGTCATGCTGCAGCATGCTGGTACGTCGCTCGGCGAAATTCATCTCGCGGCATTCCCGATCGCAAGCAAAGTTGCCGGAGTCGTTGCAACAATTCAACGTATTTCAGCGCCGTTAAAGTGCCTTCAATTTCATATGGCCCAATCTGCAAGCACTTCAGAGATTTATTAATTGATAATGCATCAATACAATATAGACTACGCACAAAAACTAAAGGATGCAAAACAGTCTAAATTGATGAGTGATATTTAACCGACTACACCTCGGCGACAAAGGGCCGCAGAACAGTAAAGAAAATGAACATTTTAAAGTTTGACGTTTCATGCAGCGAAATGAAAAATTTACAAAACTTTCCTTTATTTTCAGAAGGGTCACGCACATAGGTATTCCCTAGAAAGATCTTCTGGACAAACCTCATGACAGATTCATTCTTTTCTATTTTAAATTTTGAAGAGCTTTGAGCGATTATTTGTCGCAGAGTTATCAGCAGTCGAAGCCGAAATGACACCTTTGGCTTTGATAATTAAATACTCGTCATCTAATCATACAGAAATCGAAAGGATGGTGCCAAAAAGTTCAAAGTATACTTTATAAGATACTTCTATTTTACAGATACAGGGAACGGGGTGCGCGAAGTTGGACCCCCAAAGTCGAAGGAAAAAAAACAAAATGAGTTCTAGTTGCCCCCCACATAGTTCTGGAGTTCTTTGTACTTTTTAGAAATAGTTCCGTTGTTGAGAGCGAAATTTTTTGCTTTTCCCCCTCAGCGGGGGGGCCAACTTCACAATTTACAAAATTTCCGTTGTAAATATTTATCTGACAATTAAATTTAATAAGGATATTTAATAGGCCTCTTTCGGGGGCAAACAGAACTCCAAAGAAAAATTCATTTTTCGAAAAACAAATTTGGTCTCACTCAAAGCACTCCATCGCGCCACCAATCTACTGCTCAGTCGAAGGAAAACAATCGTTTTTTGTTGCCTGCCACACAGTTCTGGAGTTCTATGTACTTTTTATCGATAGTTCTGTGGTTAGAAAGAATTTTTTTTTTCGTTAGGGGGTCCAGCTTCAAAATTCACAAAATTTACTTCGGTATACCGGTATAAATATTTATCGGACAAGGAAGTGTTATAAAGATATGTGACAGAACTCTTGCGGGGGCAACCAGAACTCCAAAGGAAAATTCATTTTACCAAAAAAAATTTAGTTTCACTCAAAGCATTCCATGGCGCCACCAATCTACTGTTCAGTCGAAGGAAAAATATCGTTTTTCGTTGCCTGCCATATAGTTCTGGAAATCTATGTACTTTTTATCGATAGTTCTGTGGCTAGTGACAATTTTTTTTTTCGTTAGGAGGGCCAACTTCGCAATACATAGAATTTTACTTGAGTGTACCATTGTAAATATTTATCTGACAAGGAAATTTTATTAAGATATTTCACAGAAATCTTCCGGCGGCAATGAGATTTTTTCTTTGGAGTTCTGGTTGCCTCCACAAGAGTTCTGTTAAATATCTTTATAACTTTTCCTCGTCAGATAAATATTTACACCGGTATACTTAAGTAAATTTTGTGAATTTCGAAGTTGACCCCTAACGAAAAAAAAAAAAAAAATACTAACCTCAGAATTATCGATAAAAAGTACATAGAACTCCAGAAATATATGGCAAGCAACGAGAAACGATTTTTTTCCTTCGACTGAGTAGTAGATTGGTGGCGCGATGTAATGCTTTGAGTGAAACCAAATTTTTTTTGGAAAAATTAATTTTTCTTTGGAGTTCTGGTTGCTCTCGTAAGAGTTCTGTTAAATATCTTTGTATCATTTCCTTGTCAGATAAATATTTACACCGGTATACTTAAGTAAATTTTGTGAATTTTGAAGTTGACCCCTAACGAAAAAAAAAAAAAAAAATACTAACCTCAGAATTATCGATAAAAAGTACATAGAACTCCAGAAATATATGGCAGGCAACGAGAAACGATTTTTTTACTTCGACTGAGTAGTAGATTGGTGACGCGATGGATTGCTTTCAGTGAGACCAGTTTTTTAATGGAAAAATGAATTTTTCGTTGGAGTTCTGTTTGCCCGCGAAAAAGTTCTGTTAAATATCTTTATAACATTTCTTTGTCAGATTCATATTTACAACGGTGCACTTAAGTAAATTTTGTGAATTGTGAAGTTGCCCCCCCCCCTCCCAATGCAAAAGCAAAAAACTTCGTTCTTAACAACAGAACTAATTCAAAACAGTACAAAGAACTCCCGAATTATGTGGGGGGCAGCTAGAACTCATTTTGTTTTTTTGTTCCTTCGACTTTCGCGGGCCAACTTCCCGCACCCCAGGGAACGGCTGCCGCATCAACACTTTGTGGAAAAAAATTAACAGTTTTTACCAGACGTCCTCCCGAGATTCCGGCCCAAAGGTTGACGGATTGAAATCTGTGCTGGAAGGACCCCTCAGTCACCTGATGAGGATTATCATCCTTGTCAGACCACCAATGGAAGTTGTGACTGTTCCACGTTCCGTTGCGGCCAAAATTGCATTCGTCCGAAAAAATTATTTTTTCGATGAATCCTCTGTCGGCTTCTTGTTATTCTACAAGCCAGCGACAAAACTCAAGACGTTTGGGATAATCTTGAGCCGTGAGTCCCTGGACTCGAGTGTAGTGGAAAGCATGTTTCCTTTCGGCTTTCATCGTTCGTTGGACGGTACTGTAAGACAGTCCAAGCATCCGTGCAACGCCACGAATACCGTACGTGGGAATTTGAGAAAATGTTTCTAATATTCGATCTTCATTTTGCACAGTGCGTGCTGTTCGCGGTCCACCCCGGTTTGTATGATCCGGTAAAACGTTTCCGGTTTCTGTTAATCGTTGATACGTTTGCGAGATCACAGGACCTCGCGGGTGTCGGCGGTCCGGCCACGATAGCCGATATTGTTCAGTTGCGGCACGCGCACTGTAGTTGCACATGATGTAACTGCTCACCATATCCGCATACTCGCGAGCAGTATACTCTGCCATGGCGGAAGTGATTTTACAAAATCACGCACGCGGAAAAGCTCACTCACACGGTCCTACATATACACCTAAACGTAAACGAAAATTCAACAACACACAATAACACACAATAACAAACGATAACACACGATAACACAGAAAATTAAAAATAGGTTAGTGGAAGCACATATGAAAACTCGGAATAGTATGGAAATGAAAAACGCCGACAGCAGATAAGTAACGTCCACGATGCAACGGTTGACACGGATTATTGACTCGACATTCAATTATTTTCCATGGATATGTTTTAGTTTGTCAAGGGAGAGTCGGACGGTCAAGGAAAAGAAAGATACGCGTGGAAGACAATTGAATATCGATGCAATGCTGCTTCACGCAATCAATGTTTATCATATTTATCATACTAACTCATTTATTATAGAGAATTTCGTCGCAATGATTAATCCGAAGTGCGTTAATTTGAAATGTTTGCTTGGTGGCTATGACCATTAGTAATCAAAACATATCTGCCAAGTAGCTAGCAGATTCAGACACGCAGAATATTTTTTTTTTGTGCAAGCTGTATCATACCACAATCGCGCAGTAGAACGAAGGTTCTCTCTTGCTGTCTCATTGTTGCCTAATAATTTTTCTAAGTACTGGAGTGTTCTAGTACACATAAAAGCATATCTGAAATGTAGCCAGCAACTTTCGAAGCACGAAATAATCTTTGTTATGGGCGCCGCGCGGTGGAACAATCCAGCAGTCTTATCTCGTATCGCTTGCTGACTTACCGTTGCATACATTTTTTTCAAAGCAGTACCATATGCTACTACACATGAAAACATATGGGAGAACGAACCAGAAACATCAGGCGCATGGAATAAACATCTCATTCTTCGATAACTTAATGTTGTCTAATTTTTTTTGTTGAGTAATCAAAATTTTAATGCATATAAAATACATATGAGCAGTAGCCAGAAAAGTCAAGGGCGAAATGATTTTTGTTATGGAAACTGTACCATAGCACAATCGAAACAATCGAGTAGAGCCGACATGTAATCGTTTGTACCGATTCATACGGATAAGTAAATCGTTTCTACCGGTGAGCAATCGTTTGGACCCGTTAGTATCGACAAATAAATCGATTTTCCCACCGAGCAATCGTTTGTACCCGTTCGTACCGATGAGTAAATCGTTTGCTCCGGCGCTTAAGGATGATGAGTCCCTATGAAACATGTTAATGTTAATTGTTCAATAAATAGCTTCTTAATCGTCATGAAACTTTTACACGATCTCCTATCATCATTACTTCAACCTCCTTAAGGGTTGAAGTCTAAAATGATAAGAAAATTCTGAAAATTTGGTATGATTTTGTATAAAGTATTTAAGAGATCGTGTTAAAATTTCATGACGATTAGGAAGCTCGTTATTAAAAAATTAACATTTTGTTAAGAACAATTTTTAAAAGAAATTAAAAAAAAATTATCCATAAACTTCGTTTTATTTCCGTTGCTTTCAGTATATTGTAGACATTACAAAATTGAGAGGTCAAAAAAAAACTTATTGCAAGGTTACATCAGTTTCCATAAGACAACATTTAATTTGTGAATGTTAATTGTTCAATAACGAGCTTCCTAATTGTCGTGACATTTTTACACGACCTCTGAAATACTTTATACAAAAACATACAAAATTTTTAGAATTTTATTATCATTTGCGATTTGGGACTCAACATCCTTAATCGTATGTACCCGTTCGTACATACCAGTATATCGGCTGAACCACCGAGCAGTCGTTTGTACCCGTTTGGACCACCGAGCAATCGTCTGTACCCGTTCGTACTGGCGAGTATATCGGCAGTATCGGCGTGTAATCGTTTGTAGCCCTTCGTACTGACGATTGTATCGTTTATACCACCGACCAGTCGTTTGTACCCGTTCGTACCAATGAGCAAATCGGTTGTACCGGCGAGCAATCGAGCAGTTTCATCTCCTATTCCATTCTGACTTATTGTTGTCTAATATTTGTTGAAGTACTAGGAATTTCTAGTACTATAATAGCATATCTAAGAAGTAGCCAGAAGCTTCAGACTCAGGAAATCATGATTTTTTGTCAAACGTGTACCGTACATATAGGTATTCAAAACGAACGCCATTTGGCCCTTCTATTAAACTTAAGAGAACATTGGTTTTCCCACAATTTGAAGGACCGCAAATAATGCAGCGTATCGTAAGGGGCAGCATGTCTCCATACTTGCGTACTTGTTGCCCCTCCATTACTCTATCGTCGAAATTGGTCACTTGAATCACCGTCGCTTGTTGTACGAAACGCATGTTTTCTTTCTCGAATCTAAACACATATTCGCTCAAAATGCGTCGTGCGAGGAGTATTTATAGGAGTACACCGGACCAAATCCACTCAGTATCACATAGAATCACAAAACACATAACGGCTGATTCGGAAGTACAGCAATATCGCCGATGCACGTGCCATTGGAATTTACCGGGACAGCTAATACACATTGACGGTCCAGCACCGTTTGTAATAATTGTGCCGAATGTCAAAGAGAAAAGGCAACGGTTTGTTAAATCGTGCAATAAATACACTTCCGATCGAATTACATATTTCCGGCTACCAATTTTGTGGACCAGGCACTCAGTTAGAGCAGAAATTGGCTAGAGGTGATCGTGGTATTGATCCATTGGATGCCTCTTGTCGCGACCACGATATAGCCTATTCTCGAAGCAATCATTTCGGCGAAAGACACGTTGCGGATAATATACTTACAATAACAGCACGAAAACGTATCACTGCGAGAGATTCGACGTTTGGCGAGAAAACACCAGCGCCAGCTGTTTGGGCGGATTTGAAAGCAAAAACGAAATTCGGCATGGGAAAGAAGACAAAGAACTCATCGACAAAGAAAAAAATCCGTTAAGAAGAGAATACTGCCAATAGCAAAGCGTGGCGGAGTTGTGCCAATGTTAACCAATGCTGGGAGTTCTTGGTTCACTGACTGGTGGGGCAGTAGGAATAGCAAAGCGGCGCAACGTCAACATAAAGAAATACAACGTCATAATCGAGCTATAGAAGGCTATGGGCTGTATCTCGCTCCCAACAAGCGCGGACAAGGATGTTCAACTAAGAAAAAAAAAACGCCAAAACACGGCGAAAATGCCCATGGGTGTAACAACAATTGTACAATTGGAACGCTTAACCAGACGCATGTGCATACCATTCTTCAGAGGGATTTTCATGCGCAACGATTTCCCAGTTTGTGGTGGAGTGCAACTAGATAAGAGCGGTATACTAAATTTGGCCGATGCCGATGACCCCGGTACGCATTTGGTAGCCTATACCAAGAGGGGGAGTCATATAATATATTTTGATAATTTTGGAAATTTTCAACCGCCCAAGGAGTTGGTGCGATAATTTGGACCCAATACCGCAAAAATACAATACAATCGAATATCTTTTTAGAATTATAATCAGAGTATTTGAGGGCAATTGTGCTTGCAATTTCTTCAAAACGTCGATGATCAATATGTACTTAGGCCGTCAAAATGCATCAATCAACTTACTATTTGAGGGAAACATGTCACAGGCGCTTATGTTGACGCGCTAAACATGTTTTTTCGTACAAGCTGCGCCATGCAACACTCGAGCGCGTTCACCTCTTATGCCTTGCCTATTTATCATTGTCCAATAATTTTTTCATAAAGGAATGGCGTGTTTCAGTACACACAAAAGCACGTGCAAGAAGTCAGAAGCTTCAGACACACATAACAATTTGTTTTGTTGAAGCTCCGCCATACGACAAGTGAGCAGTCACACCTCTCATCCCTTGCCGATTGATTGTCGACCAATATTTTTTTCGAAGTAACGTATAAATTTATTACACACAAAAACATATGTGAGAAGTGGTTGGAAGCTTCAGATACGCAAATCCATGTTTTTTGTTGAAACTCCACCGGATAATTCTCGAACAGCGTCACCTCTCATTCCTTGATGACTCGTTGCTGTTTAGTATTTTTGTTCACAGTACTGAAGTATTCTAGTGAGCAAAAAACCATGTCTCAGAAGTAGCCAGACGCTTCAGAGGCCCAAAAGAATTTTTTTTAGTGAAAGCCTGCCCCCTACAACAATCCTGCAGGTCACCCCTCATCCCTTGACGACTTATTGTCGTCTAATATTTTTTTCACAGTACAAGGGAAAGCTAGTTCCTATGAAAATACATGTATGAATTAGCCATAGCTTCAGAGGCACGGAGCAGTTTTTAAAATGAAAACAGTACCGTAGACCAATCGAGCAGTGTGACCTCTCATCCCTTGATGACTGATTGTTGTGTGAGATTTGTTTTGGCATTACTAAAGAACACTTAGTAAACATAAAAACATGTCTGAGAAGTAGCCCGGTGGTTTAGAGGCGAGAAATACTTTTATTATGGAAGCTGCATGGCACAGCAATCGAGCAGTCTTATCTCTTGTCTCTTGATGACTTATTGTAGCCTAATCTTTTTTTTTAAAGTAGTGCACAGTGTTAGTGCACACAGAAACATATGCGAGAAGGAGGCAGAAGCTTCGGACGCACGAAATAAGTATTTTGGTCGAAGGTGTACGATCCAGCAATCGAGCAGAATTATCTGTCATACTTCGCTCATATATTCGTGACTAATTTTTTTTTGGTGGGTACTTAAGAGTCCTAGTACACATGAAGGCACATACGAAAAGTAGCCAGAAGCTTCAGCTCCTTACCCCCTCGCCCCTTTAACGGCGAACCGCCTGGGCCGCGGTCTTTAATTGTGTATGTCTATTCGTGTTGTCCGCAGACCCCTTGGGACATGCTCGCAGACCACGGGCTGGGAAACCCTGCCATAGAACAATCGAGCAGTCTCATTGCACATCCCTTACCTATTTGTTGCTGTACAATATATTTTTGTCATAGTGGAAAATTCTAGTGCACGTGAAAACATCTGTGGGAAGGAGTCAGATACTTCACGCAAACGACACAATCTTTTTTAAGTAGCTTCACCGCAGGTCAATCGTTTTGTGTCACTTCGCATTCGTTGATGACTTAATGGAGTCTGGTACTTTTTCACAGTACTAGAGAGTATTTGTACACAAAAACCTTGTCTGAGAAGTAGCAAGAAGCTTCAGCGGCATGAAAAAGTTATCTGTCATAGAAGCCTATACGTTGCAGCACTCGAGCAGTGTCATCTTCCATCCCTTGATGACTTATGATTGTCCAATCATTTTTATAGTACTAGAGATCTCTAGTACACATAAAAACACATACCCTCTAGTACTGTGGAATAATACTGGTGGACACCATTAAGTAATCAAGGAACGAGCGGTGACACTGCTCGGGTGCTGTGCGGTGGAGCTTCAATTAAATAGATGTTTTGTTTGTCCGAAGCTTCTGGCTAGTTGTTACAGAGATTTTTATGGGTACTAAAAGTCTCAGTACTGTGAAGTAAAATACTTTGAAACAATAAGTCGACTATAGATGCCAGGTGGGACTTCTCAAACGTTGTATGGTGGAGCTTTGGATGATTTTGTTGGAGAAGTTGGAGACGAATGATTTCGTGTAAAAAAATTCTGTAGTACTGAAAAAAAATATTAGACAGCAATGAGTGATCAATGGATAAGAGATGCGACAGCACGAACGTTGTGTGGTGGAGCATCAATCAAAAAATTTATTTCGCGTACCCCAAGATTCGGGGTACTTCTCAGATATGTTTTGGTATGTACTAGAACTTTGTAGTACTCAAAGAAAGATGTGAGACAACGCTAACTGAGCAAGGCATGAGAGCTGGGACTGCGCGATTGTTGTTTAGTACAGCCTTATAAAAAATGTAATTCCAGGTCTAAGACTGCTGGCTACTTCTTCAATATCTTTTCATGGGTACTTGAACTCTGTGGTGCTATAAAAAAGGATATTTGGCCATATCAAATCAGCTAAGAGTCAAAAATACCAACACTGGATTATTGCATGGTGCAGCTTCCATACAAAAAGTATTTCGCGCGTCTGAAGCTACCGGCTACTTGTTTCGTGTGTTTTTATGTATACTCGATCTCTCTAATAGTTAAAAATACTATTGAATAAATTGACCTATGTGAAGTTGGCAACCGACTTTACCGAATGTAATTTTTCTTTTGCATTCGTTTGTACTAGGTTTGTACCCGATTGTACCACCTTTAATTTCGTTTGTACCTTAAGGGGGAAAATAGAACAAGGGAATGAAAAAATGGGCCGCAACCCATTAAGAGCTGAATCGTTTTAATAATGGCGATTGCAACGAGCATCGTTTGTACCCGTTTATACCGGTGATTTTTTTTTAATTAAAAAAAATTGAAATAAAGTAATGATTTTTTTTATTCGGGCGTCATTGACGTTCGCGCTGACGTCATTGTCATTTGTACCACCGAGCAATCGTTTGTACTGGTTCGTACCGACGAGTATATCGTTTGTACCCGTTTGTACTATCGATGAATCGTTTGGACCCGTTCCTATCGACAAGTATATCGTTTCTACCACCGAGAAATCGTTTGTATCCGTCTGTACTATCGAGCAATCGTTTGCACCCATTGGTATTGACGAGTATATCGTTTGTACCACCGAGAAAGCGTTTGTACCAGTCTGTACTATAGATAAATCGTTTGTACCCGTTCGTATCGACGAGTTTATTGTTTGTACCACCGTGAAATCGTTTGTACCCGTCTGTACTATCGAGAAATCATTTGCACCCGTTGGTATTGATGAGTATATCGTTTGTACCACCGAGAAAACGTTTGTACCCATCAGTTCTATTGAGCAATCGCTTGTACCCGTTCGTATCGACGAGTATATCGATTGTACTCGTCTGTACTATCGAGCAATCGTTTCCACCAGTTGGTATCGACGAGCATATCGTTTGTACCACCGAGAAAAAGTTTGTACCCATCTGTACTATCGAGCAATCGTTTGTACCCATTCGTATCGACAAGTATATCGTTAGTACCACTGAGAAATCGTTTGTTCCCATCTGAACTATCGAGACATCGTTTATACCCGTTCATAGTGACGAGTGTATCGTTTGTACCACTGAGAAAATGGTTGTACCCATCCGTACTATCGAGCAATCGTTTGTACCCGTTCGTATCGACGAGTATATCGTTAGTACCACCAAGAAATCGTCTATTTCAATCTGTACTAGCGAACAATCGGTTGTACCCGTCTGTAATATCAAGCAATCGTTTGTACCCATTCGTATCGACGAGTATATCGTTCGTACAGCCGAGAAATAGTTTGTTCCCATCTGTACTATCGATCGATCGTTTGTACCCGTTCATATTGACAAGTATAGCGTTCTTACCACCGAGAAAACGTTTGTACCCGTCTGTACTATCGAACAATAGTTTGTACCCGCTCGTAGTGATGAGTATATCGCTTTCCCCGCCAAGAAATCGTTTGTACCCATTTGTACCACCGAGAAAACGTTTGACAAAAACGTTTGACAATGACGTCAGCGCGAACGTCAATGACGCCCGAATAAAAAAAAATCATTACTTCATTTCAATTTTTTTTAATTAAAAAAAAATCACCGGTATAAACGGGTACAAACGATGCTCGTTGCAATCGCGATTATTAAAACGATTTAGCTCTTAATGGGTTGCGGCCCATTTTTTCATTCCCTTGTACTATTTCCCCCCTTAAGGTACAAACGAAATTAAAGGTGGTACAATCGGGTACAAACCTAGTACAAACGAATGCAAAAGAAAAATTACATTCGGTAAAGTCGGTTGCCAACTTCACATAGGTCAATTTATTCAATAGTATTTTTAACTATTAGAGAGATCGAGTATACATAAAAACACACGAAACAAGTAGCCGGTAGCTTCAGACGCGCGAAATACTTTTTGTATGGAAGCTGCACCATGCAATAATCGAGTGTTGGTATATTTGACTTTTAGCTGATTTGATATGGCCAAATATCCTTTTTTATAGCACCACAGAGTTCAAGTACCCATGAAAACATATTGAAGAAGTAGCCAGCAGTTTTAGACACACTCCTTCCCACAGATGTTTTCACGTGCACTACAATTTTCCACTATGACAAAAATATATTGTACAGCAACAGATAGGTAAGGGATGTGCAATGAGACTGCTCGATTGTTCTATGGCAGGGTTTCCCAACCCGTGGTCTGCGAGCATGTCCCAAGGGGTCTGCGGACAACACGAATAGACATACACAATTAAAGACCGCGGCCCAGGCGGTTCGCCGTTAAAGGGGCGAGGGGGTAAGGAGCTGAAGCTTCTGGCTACTTTTCGTATGTGTCTTCATGTGTACTAGGACTCTTGAGTACCCACCAAAAAAAAATTAGTCACGAATATATGAGCGAAGTATGACAGATAATTCTGCTCGATTGCTGGATCGTACACCTTCCTCCAAAATACTTATTTCGTGCGTCCTTAGCTTCTGCCTCCTTCTCGCATATGTTTCTGTGTGCACTAACACTGTGCACTACTTAAAAAAAAAAGATTAGGCTACAATAAGTCATCAAGAGACAAGAGATAAGACTGCTCGATTGCTGTGCCATGCAGCTTCCATAATAAAAGTATTTCTCGCCTCTAAACCACCGTGCTACTTCTCAGACATGTTTTTATGTTTACTAAGTGTTCTTTAGTAATGCCAAAACAAATCTCACACAACAATCAGTCATCAAGGGATGAGAGGTCACACTGCTCGATTGGTCTACGGTACTGTTTTCATTTTAAAAACTGCTCCGTGCCTCTGAAGCTATGGCTAATTCATACATGTATTTTCATAGGAACTAGCTTTCCCTTGTACTGTGAAAAAAATATTAGACGACAATAAGTCGTCAAGGGATGAGGAGTGACCTGCAGGATTGTTGTAGGGGGCAGGCTTTCACTAAAAAAAAATCTTTTGGGCCTCTGAAGCGTCTGGTTACTTCTGAGACATGGTTTTTTGCTCACTAGAATACTTCAGTACTGTGAACAAAAATACTAAACAGCAACGAGTCATCAAGGAATGAGAGGTGACGCTGTTCGAGAATTATCCGGTGGAGTTTCAACAAAAAACATGGTTTTGCGTATCTGAAGCTTCCAACCACTTCTCACATATGTTTTTGTGTGTAATAAATTCATACGTTACTTCGAAAAAAATATTGGACGACAATCAATCGGCAAGGGATGAGAGGTGTGACTGCTCACTTGTCGTATGGCGGAGCTTCAACAAAACAAATTGTTATGTGTGTCTGAAGCTTCTGACTTCTTGCACGTGCTTTTGTGTGTACTGAAACACGCCATTCCTTCATGAAAAAATTATTGGACAATGATAAATAGGCAAGGCATAAGAGGTGAACGCGCTCGAGTGTTGCATGGCGCAGCTTGCACGAAAAAACATGTTTAGCGCGGCAACATAAGCGCCTGTGACATGTTTTCCTCAAATAGTAAGTTGATTGATGTATTTTGACGGCCTAAGTACATATTGATCATCGACGTTTTGAAGAAATTGCAAGCACAATTGCCCTCAAATACTCTGATTATAATTCTAAAAAGATATTCGATTGTGTTGTATTTTTGCGGTATTGGGTCCAAATTATCGCACCAACTCCTTTGGCGGTTGAAAATTTCCAAAATTATCAAAATATATTATATGACTCCCCCTCTTGGTATAGGCTACCAAATGCGTACCGGGGTCATCGGCATCGGCCAAATTTAGTATACCGCTCTTATCTAGTTGCACTCCACCACAAACTGGTAAATTATTGCGCATGAAAACCCCTCTAAAGAATGGTATGCACATGCGTCTGGTTAAGCGTTCCAATTGTACAGTTGTTGTTACACCCATGGGCATTTTCGCCGTGTTATGGCATTTTTTTTTCTTAGTTGAACATCCTTGTCCGCGCTTGTTGGGAGCGAGATACAGCCCATAGCCTTCTATAGCTTGATTATGACGTTGTATTTCTTTATGTTGACGTTGCGCCGCTTTGCTATTCCTACTGCCCCACCAGTCAGTGAACCAAGAACTCCCAGCATTGGTTAACATTGGCAAAACTCCTCCACGCTTTGCTATTGGCAGTATTCTCTTCTTAACGGATTTTTTTCTTTGTCGATGAGTTCTTTGTCTTCTTTCCCATGCCGAATTTCGTTTTTGCTTTCATATCCGCCCAAACAGCTGTCGCTGTTGTTTTCTCGCCAAACGTCGAATCTCTCGCAGTAATACGTTTTCGTACTGTTATTGTAAGTATATTATCCGCAACGTGTCTTTCGCCGAAATGATTGCTTCGAGAATAGGCTATATCGTGGTCGCGACAAGAGGCATCCAATGGATCAATACCACGATCACCTCTAGCCAATTTCTGCTCTAACTGAGTGCCTGGTCCACAAAATTGGTAGCCGGAAATATGTAATTCGATCGGAAGTGTATTTATTGCACGATTTAACAAACCGTTGCCTTTTCTCTTTGACATTCGGCACAATTATTACAATCGGTGCTGGACCGTCAATGTGTATTAGCTGTCCCGGTAAATTCCAATGGCACGTGCATCGGCGAAATTGCTGTACTCCCGAATCAGCCGTTATGTGTTTTGTGATTCTATGTGATACTGAGTGGATTTGGCCCGGTGTACTCCTATAAATACTCCTCGCACGACGCATTTTGAGCGAATATGTGTTTAGATTCGAGAAAGAAAATATGCCTTTCGTACAACAAGCGACGGTGATTCAAGTGATCAATTTCGACGATAGAGTAATGGAGGGGCAACAAGTACGCAAGTATGGAGACATGCTGCCCCTTACGATACGCTGCATTATTTGCGGTCCTTCAAATTGTGGGAAAACCAATGTTCTCTTAAGTTTAATAGAAGGGCCAAATGGCGTTCGTTTTGAATACCTATATGTACGGTACACGTTTGACAAAAAATCATGATTTCCTGAGTCTGAAGCTTCTGGCTACTTCTTAGATATGCTATTATAGCACTAGAAATTCCTAGTACTTCAACAAATATTAGACAACAATAAGTCAGAATGGAATAGGAGATGAAACTGCTCGATTGCTCGCCGGTACAACCGATTTGCTCATTGGTACGAACGGGTACAAACGACTGGTCGGTGGTATAAACGATACAATCGTCAGTACGAAGGGCTACAAACGATTACACGCCGATACTGCCGATATACTCGCCAGTACGAACGGGTACCGACGATTGCTCGGTGGTCCAAACGGGTACAAACGACTGCTCGGTGGTTCAGCCGATATACTGGTATGTACGACCGGGTACATACGATTAAGGATGTTGAGTCCCAAATCGCAAATGATAATAAAATTCTAAAAATTTTGTATGTTTTTGTATAAAGTATTTCAGAGGTCGTGTAAAAATGTCACGACAATTAGGAAGCTCGTTATTGAACAATTAACATTCACAAATTAAATGTTGTCTTATGGAAACTGATGTAACCTTGCAATAAGTTTTTTTTTGACCTCTCAATTTTGTAATGTCTACAATATACTGAAAGCAACGGAAATAAAACGAAGTTTATGGATAATTTTTTTTTAATTTCTTTTAAAAATTGTTCTTAACAAAATGTTAATTTTTTAATAACGAGCTTCCTAATCGTCATGAAATTTTAACACGATCTCTTAAATACTTTATACAAAATCATACCAAATTTTCAGAATTTTCTTATCATTTTAGACTTCAACCCTTAAGGAGGTTGAAGTAATGATGATAGGAGATCGTGTAAAAGTTTCATGACGATTAAGAAGCTATTTATTGAACAATTAACATTAACATGTTTCATAGGGACTCATCATCCTTAAGCGCCGGAGCAAACGATTTACTCATCGGTACGAACGGGTACAAACGATTGCTCGGTGGGAAAATCGATTTATTTGTCGATACTAACGGGTCCAAACGATTGCTCACCGGTAGAAACGATTTACTTATCCGTATGAATCGGTACAAACGATTACATGTCGGCTCTACTCGATTGTTTCGATTGTGCTATGGTACAGTTTCCATAACAAAAATCATTTCGCCCTTGACTTTTCTGGCTACTGCTCATATGTATTTTATATGCATTAAAATTTTGATTACTCAACAAAAAAAATTAGACAACATTAAGTTATCGAAGAATGAGATGTTTATTCCATGCGCCTGATGTTTCTGGTTCGTTCTCCCATATGTTTTCATGTGTAGTAGCATACGGTACTGCTTTGAAAAAAATGTATGCAACGGTAAGTCAGCAAGCGATACGAGATAAGACTGCTGGATTGTTCCACCGCGCGGCGCCCATAACAAAGATTATTTCGTGCTTCGAAAGTTGCTGGCTACATTTCAGATATGCTTTTATGTGTACTAGAACACTCCAGTACTTAGAAAAATTATTAGGCAACAATGAGACAGCAAGAGAGAACCTTCGTTCTACTGCGCGATTGTGGTATGATACAGCTTGCACAAAAAAAAAATATTCTGCGTGTCTGAATCTGCTAGCTACTTGGCAGATATGTTTTGATTACTAATGGTCATAGCCACCAAGCAAACATTTCAAATTAACGCACTTCGGATTAATCATTGCGACGAAATTCTCTATAATAAATGAGTTAGTATGATAAATATGATAAACATTGATTGCGTGAAGCAGCATTGCATCGATATTCAATTGTCTTCCACGCGTATCTTTCTTTTCCTTGACCGTCCGACTCTCCCTTGACAAAATAAAACATATCCATGGAAAATAATTGAATGTCGAGTCAATAATCCGTGTCAGCCGTTGCATCGTGGACGTTACTTATCTGCTGTCGGCGTTTTTCGTTTCCATACTATTCCGAGTTTTCATATATGCTTCCGCTAACCTATTTTTAATTTTCTGTGTTATCGTGTGTTATCGTTCTTTATTGTGTGTTATTGTGTGTTGTTGAATTTTCGTTTACGTTTAGGTGTATATGTAGGACCGTGTGAGTGAGCTTTTCCGCGTGCGTGATTTTGTAAAATCACTTCCGCGATGGCAGAGTATACTGCTCGCGAGTATGCGGATATGGTGAGCAGTTACATCATGTGCAACTACAGTGCGCGTGCCGCAACTGAACAATATCGGCTATCGTAGCCGGACCGCCGACACCCGCGAGGTCCTGTGATCTCGCAAACGTATCAACGGTTAACAAAAACCGGAAACGTTTTACCGGATCATACAAACCGGGGTGGACCGCGAACAGCACGCACTGTGCAAAATGAAGATCGAATATTAGAAACATTTTCTCAAAATCCCACGTACGGTATTCGTGGCGTTGCACGGATGCTTGGACTGTCTTACAGTACCGTCCAACGAACGATGAAAGCCGAAAGGAAACATGCTTTCCACTACACTCGAGTCCAGGGACTCACGGCTCAAGATTATCCCAAACGTCTTGAGTTTTGTCGCTGGCTTGTAGAACAACAAGAAGCCGACAGAGGATTCATCGAAAAAATAATTTTTTCGGACGAATGCAATTTTGGCCGCAACGGAACGTGGAACAGTCACAACTTCCATTGGTGGTCTGACAAGGATGATAATCCTCATCAGACGATTGAGGGGTCCTTCCAGCACAGATTTCAATCCGTCAACCTTTGGGCCGAAATCTCGGGAGGACGTCTGGTAAAAACTGTTAATTTTTTCCACAAAGTGTTGATGCGGCAGCCGTTCCCTGGGGTGCGGGAAGTTGGCCCGCGAAAGTCGAAGGAACAAAAAAACAAAATGAGTTCTAGTTGCCCCCCACATAATTCTGGAGTTCTTTGTACTGTTTTGAATTAGTTCTGTTGTTAAGAACGAAGTTTTTTGCTTTTTCATTGGGAGGGGGGGGCAACTTCACAATTCACAAAATTTACTTAAGTGCACCGTTGTAAATATGAATCTGACAAAGAAATGTTATAAAGATATTTAACAGAACTTTTTCGCGGGCAAACAGAACTCCAACGAAAAATTCATTTTTCCATTAAAAAACTGGTCTCACTGAAAGCAATCCATCGCGTCACCAATCTACTACTCAGTCGAAGGAAAAAAATCGTTTCTCGTTGCCTGCCATATATTTCTGGAGTTCTATGTACTTTTTATCGATAATTCTGAGGATAGTATTTTTTTTTTTTTCCGTTCGGGGTCAACTTCGAAATTCACAAAATTTACTTAAGTATACCGGTGTAAATATTTATCTGACGAGGAAAAGTTATAAAGATATTTAACAGAACTCTTGTGGAGGCAACCAGAACTCCAAAGAAAAAATCTCATTGCCGCCGGAAGATTTCTGTGAAATATCTTAATAAAATTTCCTTGTCAGATAAATATTTACAATGGTACACTCAAGTAAAATTCTATGTATTGCGAAGTTGGCCCTCCTAACGAAAAAAAAAATTTTCACTAGCCACAGAACTATCGATAAAAAGTACATAGATTTCCAGAACTATATGGCAGGCAACGAAAAACGATATTTTTCCTTCGACTGAACAGTAGATTGGTGGCGCGATGGAATGCTTTGAGTGAAACTAAATTTTTTTTGGTAAAATGAATTTTCCTTTGGAGTTCTGGTTGCCCCCGCAAGAGTTCTGTTACATATCTTTATAACATTTCCTTGTCCGATAAATATTTATACCGGTATACCGAAGTAAATTTTGTGAATTTTGAAGCTGGACCCCCTAACGAAAAAAAAAATTCTTACTAACCACAGAACTATCGATAAAACGTACATAGAACTCAAGAACTGTGTGGCAGGCAACAAAAAACGATTGTTTTCCTTCGACTGAGCAGTAGATTGGTGGCGCGATAGAGTGCTTTGAGTGAGACCAAATTTGTTTTTCGAAAAATGAATTTTTCTTTGGAGTTCTGTTTGCCCCCGAAAGAGGCCTATTAAATATCCTTATTAAATTTAATTGTCAGATAAACATTTACAACGGAAATTTTGTGAATTGTGAAGTTAGCCCCCCCCCCCCCCCCGAGAGGGAAAAGCAAAAAATTTCGCTCTCAACAACGGAACTATTTCTAAAAAGTACAAAGAACTCCAGAACTATGTGGGGGGCAACTAGAACTCATTTTGTTTTTTTTTCCTTCGACTTTAGGGGTCCAACTTCGCGTACCCCGCTCCCTGTATCTGTAAAATAGAAGTATCTTATAAAGTATACTTTGAACTTTTTGGCACCATCCTTTCGATTTCTGTATGATTAGATGACGAGTATTTAATTATCAAAGCCAAAGGTGTCATTTTGGCTTCGACTGCTGATAACTCTGCGACAAATAATCGCTCAAAGCTCTTCAAAATTTAAAATAGAAAAGAATGAATCTGTCATGAGGTTTGTCCAGAAGATCTTTCTAGGGAATACCTATGTGCGTGACCCTTCTGAAAATAAAGGAAAGGTTTGTAAATTTTTCATTTCGCTGCATGAAACGTCAAACTTTAAAATGTTCATTTTCTTTACTGTTCTGCGGCCCTTTGTCGCCGAGGTGTAGTCGGTTAACTATCACTCATCAATTTAGACTGTTTTGCATCCTTTAGTTTTTGTGCGTAGTCTATATTGTATTGATGCATTATCAATTAATAAATCTCTGAATTGCTTGCAGATTGGGCCATATGAAATTGAAGGCACTTTAACGGCGCTGAAATACGTTGAATTGTTGCAACGACTCCGGCAACTTTGCTTGCGATCGGGAATGCCGCGAGATGAATTTCGCCGAGCGACGTACCAGCATGCTGCAGCATGACGGCGCGCCAGCTCACACGAGCCATCTTGCCCGACGCAAGCTTCGCACCATGTTTGGCGGTCGCTTTATCGGCAAAGGGGGGATGCGCGACTGGCCCCCGCGTTCACCCGACTTAAACCCCCTTGAATTTTTCCTCTGGGGCCATATTAAATCGCTTGTGTATCGGACACCGGTACATAGTCATGCAGAATTGCAACAACGCATCGAAAGGGCAATGCAATTTGTATCGCAAGAGATGCTACAGCGATGTGTCGGCAGTTTTCTTCGCCGGGCCCGCTGCTGCATTGAGATGGGTGGAGGTCATTTCGAACACCTACTTCATTGAATTTGGATATTCGAGCGGTCCGCCGCTGTTCTCTCCTCGTGCGGCGTTGTTGTCGGGCGACACATCCACAACGAATCTGCTTCTTTTTCCTGGATGACTATTTTCAACTGTCCGTTGACTTTCATTAAAGTTATCGCGTTATATCATTCGTACTGGTGCTCTTTTGTTCCCCGCCCATCCTACTCTCTAACTCTCACAAAATTCGATTTCTAGTTCCATCACATACAACCGGAAATGACGTTCCTTCTGTTGTGTGTACAATGCAGCATCCAAATAAATTGATGGCTTATAGTTATCTAATATTTTTTACACAGTACAAAAATTTCTCATTCACACAAAAACAGAAGTGAGAAGGAAGCAGAAGTTTGAGACACACGAAACATTTTTTCTCATTGAAGCTCCAGGGTAAAACATTCGAGCAGTATCACCTTTGATCTCTAGCTGTCTTATTGTTTCAGAGAGATAGAGAGAGAGAAAGAGAGAAAGAGAGAGAGAGAGAGAGAGAGAGAGAGAGAGAGAGAGAGAGAAATGGTTTATTTAGTGCTCTAGGATAATAATTATCCTCTGGCACACAGACCTTTGTACAATGGTTACAAATTATTTTTCCGTACAATACAGTTTTACAAAAACCTTACGACTAACCGCATATTGATGAAACATTTAACGATGACGTATGGATCAAACCCGTATGCATGGAATGGAATTGCATTACTCCTTTAAAAAGTAAATCGCGTGTGAGGTCGGAAAAGGCCGCTTTACTGACTTCAATGCTACCTGGTGGAAGCGAGTTCCACAAGTATGAAGCTGAAATACCGAAGGAGTGTCTTTGGCATTCAGTTCGAAAATGAGGAATGGCCAGGCAATCATGCTCCCTGCGAAGGGGCTTATTATTGATACGATTATTTATTTTTAGCTGCGGCCTAAGGTACGCCGGCCTGCCCGAGCGGAGGACCTCATAGGCTATGCGCAACATATAAAATTTTCGCCTCTCGTCTAATCTTAACCATGGTTACTTCGCCCAATATGGCGTTATATGCTCGAACCACTTCACATCGAAAATGAAACGTACACAAGAATTCAACGCAACCTTAAGGATAGTGTTGTATTCGTCTGATATCCCGAATAAGATACCGCAGCAGTAATCGAATATTGACATAATGAGGACATACACAAGTTTAATCCTAGCGCGCTGTGGTAGGAAACTTCTGCAGGTCTTCAAGGTATAGAGCCGTGAGCTTGCCATTTTTGCAACGTTCTCTGCTTGCTGCTTACAACAGAGTGTGTCATCGAGCCATATCCCCAAGATTTTTACGGATTGGCAGCACTGAACAGTAGCACGACCGTTTTTGATGGCAGGGATGTCAAGCAGGTTGAGACCCCTGACTGACCGTCTGCTACCAAGTACGATAGCATGCGTCTTTTGGTCATTTAGTTGTAGCCCATTGAGGTACGCCCATATACGGATGAAAACTATTTCTTTATTGATTTTGGCGATGCAGCGATCAAGATCGGAGACTCGACTTTTAATAAATATTTGGAGATCATCTGCGTAAATGTTGTGGGCGGCCGAAGATAGTGCAAATCTTAGGTCTGACATGTAGAGCGTGAACAAGAGTGGACCGAGAACCGATCCCTGCGGGACACCAGATACAACCCTGGCCCAGGACGACCGAGTGCCATTCGCATCGAGTATTGCCTGAAATCTACTGTTTATATAGGATTTTACCCACGCTATAACGGATGTCGAAAATCGTAAGTTCTTGAGTTTGTCGAGGAGTACGTCGTGATCGACTCGATCGAAGGCTTTTGAGAAATCGAAGAGAACCATCACCGTTAGGATTTTTTCATCTATGCCCTGTCGTACATAGTCACAGACCCGAAGTAGGGCTGTATGGGCTCCAACCCCTTTTCTGTATGCCGATTGGTAGGGATCAAGAAGTTCGTTTGCTTCAAGAAAGGCAGTCATCTGGTCTGCGACGATTCGCTCTAGGATTTTTGATAGCGCGCTCAGAATTGAGATCGGTCTGTAATCAAAAGGGGACGTTGGTGATTTGACCTTGGGTATAGGCCTAATCATTGCTTTTTTCCAAATTGCTGGGAACGCGCCATGCATTACCGAGTAGTTAAAAATGTGGAGAACCATGTTGAAAATAGCTGGCAGTGCCAAGCGAAGAAATTTTAAAGAAAGACCGTCGGCACCCGTGGCATTCGATGAGGCATGATTGAACGCGCGCAGAAGCGTATTGGGGGACATATCTCCAGAATAAAAATGTGAGTCGTTAAAGTCTGAGGGGGAGGTGAGGTTGCAAGATGGCCGAGTACCGGCAACGCTAGTACCCAAGGATGAGATATAGGCATTGATGTCCTCTATGGGCACTGCTAGCCGGTGATTTTCAGCTTTCGGTCTTAAAATTCTGAGGTGTCGTAGTCTACTCCAAGCTGACGCTGTGTTTTTAACCTGATCAAATGCTTCACCTATGTGAACTTGGCACCCGAGTATCTTTGATCTCAATTTTTTTTGTTGCTTTCGGAAGGTATTCGTTTGTAGTTGATTGTAGTAAACTTAATTTCGTTTGTAGTAGCGCAGAAAAAAAATTACGACCACCAAAAAAACGGCATCCCCTGGAATAAAAATAAAAAACTTTTAGCAATTTATTTTCATTCAAAATCGTTTGTAGTTGATTGTAGTAAACTTTTTTCGTTTGTAGTTGAAGGGTTTTTTTTATTTTCCAAAAAAACGGACTCCAAAAAATGAAACCACCTGTAACCATTTTTTGAGTGAATCCTAAATACTAATTAACATAAATCTGACATAAAAGATAAAAATTAAAACGAAGGCATTACGAAAATGCAATGTTTCATGATTTATCTGAGCAGCTTATCCGTTGCATACACCGCAGAAGCAGGAAAACGATCTATCCTATCGTACGGTAGGATAGATCATTTGTAGTAGTAAACTAGATAACTACAAATGACGCCCGCCCTTCTAAAACGTTTGTAGTTGTTTGTAGTTCCATCTTAATCGTTTGTAATTGCAGAGAAAGTAACTACAAATGAGGAAATCATCTGTAAATGATTTTTCAATTATTTTAGAAGGATATGTTGGTTTGTAGTAGTAAACTAGGTAACCACAAACGACGGCGGCGATTTTTAAACGTTTGTAGTAGTTCGTAGTTTCGTATTTATCGTTTGTAGTTGCAGAGAAAGTAACTACAAACGATGAAATCACCTGAAAATTATGTTTTCACGATTTTTGAAGGAAATGATCGTTTGTAGTAATGGAGTAAGTAACTACAAACGCTGCCCGCGCTTCTAAAACGTTTGTCGTTGTTCGTAGTTCCGTATTTATCGTTTGTAGTTATAGAGAAAGTAACTACAAACGAGTTAATCACCTGAAACTGATTTTTCCACGGATTTGGAAGGATATGTTCGTTTGTAGTAAAGGAGCAAGTAACTACAAACGACGTCGGCGCTTCTAATACGTTTGTAGTTGTTTGTAGTTCCGGATTTATCGTTTGTAGTTGTAGAAAAAGGGACTACAAACGAGGGAATGACGTGAAAATATTTTTTCAGCAATGTGAGAAAGAAACGTTCGATTTTAGTAATAAAGTAGGTTACTACAAACGACGCACGCGCTTCTAAAACGTTTGTAGGTGTTCGTAGTTAGGCATTTATCGTTTGTAGTGACAGAGAAAGTAACTACAAACGAGGAAATCACCTGAAACTGATTTTTCCACGGATTTGGAAGGATATGTTCGTTTGTAGTAAAGGAACAAGTAACTGCAAACGACGCACGCGTTTCTAAAACGTTCGTCTAAAAACGCGATTCTAAATCTAAACGATTTCTCGACACAATATACTCGTCGATACGAACGGGTACAAACGATTGCTCGATAGTACAGACGGGTACAAACGTTTTGTCGGTGGTACGAACGATACATCTGTCAGTACGAATGGGTACAAACGTTTTCTCGGTGGTACAAGCGTTATACTCGTCAGTACGAATGGGTACAAACGATTAATCGCCAGTATGATCGAGAACAAACGATTTCTCGGTGGCACAAACGATATATTCGTCGATACGAATGGGTACAAACGATTGCTTGATATTACAGATGGGTACCAACGATTGCTCGATAGTACAAACGGGTACAAACGATTTCTCGGTGGTACAAACGATATACTCGTCGACACGAACGGGTACAAACGATTGCTCGATAGTAGAGACGGGTACAAACGTTTTGTCGGTGGTACGAACGATACATCTGTCAGTACGAATGAGTACAAACGATTCATCGATAGTACTGACGGGTACCAACGTTTCCTCGGTGGTACAAACGATATACTCGTCGATACCAACGGGTACAAATGATTTCTCGATAGTACAGACGGGTACAAAAGTTTTCTCAAAGGTACAAACGATATTCTCATCAGTACGAATGGGTACAAACGATTGCTTGATATTACAGACTGGCACACGCACAACAAAAAATGGTTTCGTTTGTCTCAAGTCTCTGCTAACTTCTTACATGCGTTCTCATGTTTACTATAACTCGCTAGTAGTTGAAATCAAATTGGGCATCAATAAGTGCGAAATGATTTTTCTTATCGGAACTGCACCATAGGACAATCGACCAGTCTCATCTCCTAATCCTTTCTGATTTATTGTTGTTTTTATGCCTATTTATAATAATATAATATATTGTTGAAATACTGGAGAGTTCTAGTGTCCATAAAAACATGTCTGAGTATTAGCCAGAAGCTTTATGCTCACGAATTAATTTTGTTGCCGAAGGTGTACCATGCAAGTCGTTCAGTCTCGTTTCTCATCTCTTCATTACTTATCGTTGTCTCATTTTTTTACAGTCTTAGAGAGTTCCACATAAAAACATACGTGAGATGTATAGCCAAAAGCGTCGGACACTCAAAATTATTTTTCGTTATGAGCCTGTAGTATACGACAATCGAGCAGACTCATCTCTCATGTTTTGGTCAGTCATTGATGTCTTATATTTTTTTATTTCACTGTACTAGAGACTCCTTGTACACATAAAAACATGTCTGAGAAATACCACGATGCTACAGTGGCGCGAAATATATATTTTTTTACGGAAGCTGCGCCACAACTATCGAGCAGTCTCTTCGCTTATCTCTTGCCGAGCTGTTGTAGCCTAATATTTTTTTCGAAGTATTAACGAGCGTCAGTACACATGAAAACATATGGGAGAAGGAGCCAGAAGTGAGAAGCTCCAGACGTGAGAAATGATTTTTTCAATGGAAACTGTAACGCAAACGAACAGAGCAGTCTCATTCCTTACCCCTTACCGATTTATTACGATGCTGAAGTTTGCATCGTCGGACTGCAATGGATTTAATTTATTTTGGTAGATTTCGCCTACAAAAATCCATCAACCATTTTTTAAGATATTTATTTTGCGATCTACATAAGAATCTATCAAAAACGATCGCCTATAGTAATAAAAATGTGGAAAATAGAACGTAAAATACAACTTTCGTTGCGTTCCAACGATGCAAACTTCAGCACCATGATTTATTGCTGTCCAAGTTATTCTTCTTCACTACTGGAGAGTTCTAGCACATATAAAAACAGATCTCTGAAGTAACCAGGAACTTCAGATGCGATTGATAAATTTTTTCTCGGAAGCTGTACCATGCAACAATCGACCAGTTTCACCTTTCATCGAGGGATGAGAGATGAAACTGAAACTGAATAGCCAAGGGCCTATTCATCGTTGTCCAATAATTTTTTTTCTTGCCACTGGCGAGTTTCTGTACACATAAAAACATATATGCACAGTAGTCAGAAGCTACAGACACACTTAACAATCTGTATTATTGAAGCACCACCGCACAACAATCGAGCAGTGTCACCCCTCATTCCTTTATGTCTCACTGCTGTCGAGTATTTTATGCAGTACTAGAGAGTTCTGGTCCCGATGACTTATTGTTGTCTAATAATTTTTTTCACAGTACGAGAAAGTCCTAGTATACATAAAACCATATCTGAGAAGTAGCCAGAAGCTTCAGGGACGCGGAATAACTTTTTTTTTATCGAAGCCTGTACGCTACAACAATCGAGCGGTGTGACCTTTCATCTCTTCCTGACGTATTGTTGTATAGTATTTTTTTCACGGTACAAGAGACTTCAAGTATTCCTAAAAACATGCCTGAAAAGTAGCCAGATGTTTCAGAGGCACAAAATAATTTTTTTTTAATGAAAGCTGCGCGGTATAATAATTGAGCAGTCTTTTTTCTTATCGGTTGCTGACTTCTTGTTGCCCAATATTTTTTTCGTAGTAGCACAGAGTGTCAGTAGACGTGAAAACATATGGGAGTAGAAGCCAGAAGCTTTAGACGCACGATACAATTTTGTGGTCGTAGGGATTCGATACAGCTATCGAGCAATATCATCCGCCTTCTTCGCTAACTTATTGTTGCCTAATTTTTTTTTGGGTACTTAAGATCTCTAGTAATCATATAAATACATACGAGAAGTAGCCAGAAAATGTAGACGTGCGAGGTGATTTTTTAAATGGAAACTGCTTAAAGGGAACCATGGTGGAGTCTCATCCCTTATTCCTTTCCAACTCATTGTTGTCTAATATTTTTTGTATGTACTAGAGACTTCTCGTGCACATAAAAACATGCCTGAGAAGTAGCCAGAAGCTTCAGAATCACGACATAATTTTTCTTTGTCGAAGGTATACCATACAACAATCGTGCAGTCTCATTTATTATCCCTTCATGGACTATCGTTGCCTTACTTTTTGTTGACAATGCTAGAGAGTTCGCGTGCACATAAAACATATGTTAGAATTAGGCAGAAGCTTCAGACCCTTAAAGTGATTTTTTACGACGCTGTACTATACAAGAGTCGAGCAGTCTCATCTCTAATATCATGCTGATTTACTGTTGTCTAATATTTTTTCTTATTACTCCAGTGTTCTAGTACATATAAAAGGTGTACCGTACAACGTTTCACCAGTATCACCTTTCATCCCTTGATGACTTGTATTATTAAATATTTGCTTTAATACCTGGATAACTTGTAATATTCGATATGAAATATCTAAATATTGTCGCCTAATATTTTTTTTTAGCACGATAGAGCTGTAGTACACATAAAAACATCGGTGAGACGTAACCAGAACTCTTAGTTGGGTGAAAAAATTTTTTGCATGGAAGCTGCACTTTACATCATTCGAGTGCTTTTTCTACTTCACTCTCTACCGATTTATTATCGTCTAATATTTTTTTTACAGTATTAGAGCGTTCGAGAACACATACAATCATATTGAGTAAGTAGCCGGAAGCTTCAGAAAAACAAAAGAGTTTTCTCTTGTGGAAATTGTACCATAGATGAATCGAGCAGTGTCGTCTCTTTGGACTTGCTGACTCATCATTGCCTAGTATTTTTTAAAATTACTACAGAGGTCTGGTACACACAAAAACATGTCTCAGAGGTAACCACAAGCTTCAGACGCACGAAGTAATTTTTTCTTTTAAACCGTACCATACGACACTCGTCTAGTCCCATCTTTCATCCCGTCATGACCAAATTTTGTCTCACTCATTTTTGCAGTTCTAGAGACTCCTAGTACACATAAAAACTTACGGGAGAATCAGCCCGAAGCTCCAGGTACTCAACATTTTTTCCCGCATCTGTACCCTGCTAGGATCGGACAATGTCACCTCTCATCCCTTGTTGACTATTTGTTGTTCAATATTTGTTACAGTTCCAGGGAATTCTGGTAAACACAAAAACATATGTGAGAAGTAAGCTGCACGAAACAATTTTTTCTTGTAGATGTATCATACAACAATCGTGCTGTCGCATCTCTCATCCCTTCGTGACTTATTGTTCTCTCATTAGTGTATTTTACAGTACTAGAGAGTTCTTGTACACAGAAAAACATATGTGAGGTGTAGCCAGAAGCACCAGACGCTCAAAATGATTCTGTTTTTTTTTTTTTCATAAGGCTGTACAATACAACAATCGCGCAGCTTCACCTCTTATCCTTTGCCAATTTACTGTTGCTCAATATTTTTTTCAACTACTAGAGATATCGCGTACACATAAAAACACATGAAACAAGTGGCCAGAAGCTTCAGACGCGCGAAATACTTTTTGTATGAAAGCTGCACCATACAATAATCGAGTGTTGTTCCATTTGACTCTCTGCTGATTTGATATGGCTTAAATTTTTTTTTTATAGTATCACAGAGTTCCAGTACCCATAAAAACATAATGAAGAAGCAGCCAGAAGCTTTAGACACTGAAAATCATTTTTTTTCCGAGGCTGTACTATACAACAATCGAGCAATCTCATCTCTCATGTCTCGCTTGTTAAGAGGGTTTTTTAAACATTTTTCTTTGAGTAGTGGAAATTTCTAGTAAAACATTTCTGAGAAGTAGCCCGAAGCTTGCGATTCGCGAAATAATTCTGTTTGATTGAAGCCCCACCACAGAACGATCGTGCTATCGCATCTCTTATTGATTACTTATTGCTGTCTAATATATCTTTACAGTACTACAACATTTTCGTGCAGATAAGACTATATTGCGAAAGTAACAAAAAGCTTTAGACGCACGAA
The DNA here is from genome assembly GCA_951751655.1 of Ophion costatus. NCBI lineage: Eukaryota > Metazoa > Arthropoda > Insecta > Hymenoptera > Ichneumonidae > Ophion > Ophion costatus. The sequence goes on from OX632364.1 coordinate 13,155,496, forward strand.
ATCATTCTTCTTATGGAAGCTCCACCATACGAGATTCGAGAAGTCTCACCTCTTATCTCAAGCTGACATATTGTTTCATAGTATTTATCTACACAGTACTGAGACTTCTAGTACACATGAAAACCTATGTACAAACTAGCCAGAAGCTTCAGACACACAAACAATCTTTTTTATTTAAGCTCCACCGCACAAAAATCGAGAAGTGTCACCTCTCATTCCTCGATTGCTTATTGTTGGCCAGTATTTTTTCACAGTACTAGAGAATATGTGTTTTCATGTGTACTAGAGAACTCTAGTACCATAAAAAAAGACAACAATAAGTCATCGAGGGATGAAAGGTGACACTGCTCGAGTGTTGTAAAGTATAGACCGCCCTAAAAAATAATTATCTGAAGCCGCTCAAGCTTCTGGCAACTTCACAGGCAAGGTTTTTGTGTACGAAAACTCTCTAGCACTGTGAAAAACATACTAGCCACCATTAAGTCATCAAGGAATGAGAGGTGATACAAAACGATTGTTCTGCGGTGGAGCTACTTGAAAAAATTGTGTCGTGTGTGTAAAGTTTCGGACTACTTCCCACATATGTTTTCAAGTGCACTAGAATTCTCCACTATTAAAAAATATACATATTGTACAGCAATAAATAGGTAAGGGATGAGAGATGAGACTGCTCGATTGTTCCATGGAAGGGTTTTCCAACCTGTGTTCCGCGAGCATGTCCCAAGGGGTCCGCGAACAACACGAATAGACATACAAAATGAACGAGCGCGGCCTAGGGGGTCCGCCGTCGAAGGGGCAAGGGGGCTCAAGGGGTCCATAGTTGAAAAAGATTGGGAAACGCTGTTCTGTGGTACAGTTTCCATTTAGAAAATCATTTCACACTTCTGAAGATTTTGGCTACTTTTCGTGTGTGTTTTCGTGTCTACTAGGAGTCTTGAGTGCCCACCGAAAAAAATTAGTCACGACTATATCAGCGAAGTATGAGCGATACTTCTGCTCGATTGCTGTATCGTGCACCTTCGACCAAAAATGATTTCATGCGACTAAAGCTTCTGCCTCCTCCTCCCGTATGTTTTTATGTGTACTAACACTGCACTACTATAAAAAGATATTAGGCTACAATAAGTCATCAAGAGACAAGAGATAAGCCAGCTCGCTTACTGCGCCACGCAGCTTCCATAACAAAAGTTATTTCGCACCTCGGAAGCATCCGGCTACTCCTCAGATTCTTTTTTATATGTACAAGAACTTTCCAGTACTTAAAAAAATAATACAGCTTTAATTATGTAAGAGATGAGATATCAGATTGCTCGATTTTCCTATGGTACACGTTGCAATTTAAAAAATCATTTCGCTCGTCTGAAGCTTTTGGCTACTTCTCATATATGTTTTCATGTGTGCTAGAATGCTCGAGTACTCAACAAAACACATAAGTTAACAATAAGTTAGCGAAGAATAAGAGATGATACTGCTCGACTGCCATACCGTACACCTTGGACCAAAATTTTTTTTTCGTATTTCTAAAGCTTCCAGCTCCTTCTTCCATATGTTTACATGCACACTACCACTCTGCACTACTTCGAAAAAATATTAGGCAGCAATAAGACAGCATGATATAAACGATATGACTGCTCGATTGTTCTACCGCGTACCTTCCATAATCAAATTGTTTCGCGCCTCTAAAGCACCTGGCTACTTGTCAGACATGTTTTTATGTTTACTAAGTATTCTTAGGTAATGTCAAAAAAAATATCAGACAACAATAATTCATCGAGGGATGAGAGATGACACTGCTCCATTGGTCTACGCTGCAGTTTTCATTTAAAAAATTATTTCGCGCCTCTGAAGTTTACGGCTGATTCTTACATGCATTTTTATAGGTACTAGGTTTCTCTTGTACTGTGCAAAAAAAATATCAGACGACAATAAGTCGTAAACGCATGAGAGGTGACCTGCTGAATTATTGTAGAGCAGAGGCTTCCACAAAAGAATTATTTTGGACCTCTGAAGCGACTGGCTACTTCTGAGATATGGTTTTTGCATACTGGAACTCTCTAGTACTGTGAAACAAATATTATACAACAACGAGTTATCAAGGAATGAGAGGTGACACTGTTCGAAATTTGTCCGCTGGAGTTTCAACAAAAAACATGGCTTTGCGTGTCTGATGCTTCTGACCACTCCTCACATATGTTTTTATGTGTTATAGAACTCTACATTACTTCGAAAAAAAATTTGGACAACAATCAATCGACAAGAGATGAGAGGTCTGACTGCTCGCTTGTTGTATGGTGGAGCTTTAATAAAATAAATTGTTATGTGTGTCTGATACTTCTGACTTCATCTCACATGGGTTTTCATGTGTACTAAAAAACGCCGGTGCTTAAAAAAAAAAAAGAAAAAAAACTGGGTAACAATAAATAGGCGTGGCGTGGGAAGTGAACGTGCTCGATTGTTGCATGGCACAGGTTCCGTAAAAAAATTATTTAACGCGTCTGAAGATTCTGGCTACTTCTCAGATCTGTTTTCATATGGGCTACAACTCTCCAGTACTTGAAACAAAAAAAATTGTACAGCGATAAATCGCTCAGGGATGATACTGCTTGATTGTTCTATGGTATAGTTTCGATTTAAAAAATCCATGCGCACTTCTGAAACTTCTGGCTACTTCTCATCTGTGTTATTTGTTATACTACAACTCTTTAGTACTCGAGAAAAACAAATGGACAGCAATAAGGTAGCGAAGACTGGCAGATGATACTGCTTGATTGCTGCGTCGTACACCTTTGACCAAACAAATATTTTTTTGCGTCTTAAGCTTCTGGCTCCTTCTCCCACATGTTTTTATGTCTGCCAACGCTCTGTAATACGTCGAAAAAAATATTAGGCAACGACAGGTCGGCAAGAGATAAGCGATGAGACCGCTCCACCGTTGCACCGCGCAGCTACCATAAAAAAAGTTACTTCGCCCCTCTGAAGCATCTGACTACTTCTTAGATATGTTTTTATGTGTACATGAGGTCTCTTGTACACTGTCTCGTTCATGCGTTTCTGTGTAGACCAGAACGCTTTAGTAGTATCAAAAAATATTAGACAACAATAATTCATCAAAAGATGAAACGTGACACTGCTCGCTTGTTCTACGGTAGAGTTTTCATTTAAAAAAAAGTTATGTCGTGCCTCTGAAGCATCCGACTACTTCCGAGATCTGGTCTCATGTATACTACAAGTCTCTAGTATTGTTAAAAAAATACTACAAAACAACAAGCAAGCTGAAGATGAAAGGTCACACTTCTCGAATGTTGTACCGCGCAGCTTTCATTTAAAAAAGTTCTTTCGCGCCTCTTAAGAATCTGGCTACTTCTCAGACACGTTTTTATGTATAGTAAAGGTCTCTCGTACTGTGAAAAATACTATTAACCAATAAGTTAACTAGAGATTAAAGGTGACACTGCTCGAATGTTGGAAATCGGAGCATTTAATAAATAAAAGTTATTGTTTCCCTTGTCTCAAGCCTTTGCTTACTTCTTACATGCGTTTTCATGTATACCCCTCAATCCGTGAAGGTACTTGAGGCACCTTAATCCCGTGAATCTGGGTCGTTTTTATTTTTGCACTACTAAACCAACAGCTGTCAACGAAAAAGTCTGAAAAAAATTATGATCGAGCTTCAGGCCGTACTTCTCAAGGAAAAATAGCGTTTTCTTTTTCTTTTTTATTTTTAATATATTTTTTTTCCATTCAATATCAAGCAACCTGCGAAGAAAATAATTTTGGGCAGGAAGAAAACGACCCAGGTTCACGGATTGAGGGATACTATAACTCCCTAGCAGTTGAAAATAAATCGGACAATGGTAAGTGCGAAATATTTTTTTCATGGAAACTGTGCCATAGAACAATCGAGCAGCCTCCTTTCTTAATCCTTTCTGACTTATTGTTGTCCAATATAATTTTTGAAGTACTAAAGAGTTCTAGTGCACATAAAACATGTCTCAGAAGTAGCCAGAAGCTTCAGACTCACAAACCATTTTGCGTTGTCGAAGGTGCACGGTGGAACAGTCGTGCAGTCTCATTTCTCATCTCTGCATGAGTTGTTGTTGTCTCATTTTTCGAATCCCAGAGAGTTGCACATGAAAATATACGTGAGAAGTTTCAGACACTCAAAATTATTTTTCTTTATGACGCTGTAGTATACAACTATCGAGCAGTCACAGCACTCATGGTTTTGGTGAGTTAGTGCTGTCAAATATTTTTTGACAGTACAAGAGACTTCTTGTGCACATAAAAACATGTCTGAGCAGTAGCCAGATGCTTCGGAGGCGCGATTTTTTTTTTTGTCATGAAAGCTGCGCTTTACAACTATAGAGCAATCTCATCGCTTATCTCGTGGCGACCTGTTGTTGCCTAATATTTTTTTCGGAGTATTTCAGAGTGTTAGTACACATGAAAACACATAGGAGAAGGAGCCAGAAGCTTTAGCCGCAGAAAATGTATTTTTCGGTCAAAGGTGTACGATACAGTAATCAGGCAGTATCATCTCTCATTCTTCGCTAACTTATTGTTGTCTAATTTTTTTTTGTTGAGCACTTAAGAGTGCTTGTACACATAAAAGCACATATGAGAAGTAGCCAGAAGCTTCAGAAGTGACAAATTATTTTTTTAAATGAAAACTGTACCATAAACCAATCGGGCAGTGTCATCTTTAAACCCTTACCGATTAATTGCTGTACAATATTTTTTTTTGTTCTGAAGAGTTCAAGTACAATAATACCAGATCTGAGAAGTATCTAGAATCTTCAGACGCGCCAAATAATTTTTTTTATGGAAGATTTACCATGCAACAATCGAGCACTTTTACCCCTCATGCCTTGCTTATTTACGTCGTGCATTTTGTTGTCTTAAGCGCTGGCGCGCTTTATTGCACATAAAAACACATGTGAGATGAAGTCACGGGCTTCAGACACGCATGGCAATTTTTTAAATTGAAGCTCCACCATACAACAATTGAGCAGTGATACCGCTCGTTGCTCGCCGACTTATTGTTGTCCAATAGTTTTTTTTTTAGTACTGGAATGTGTTCTCGTATACATAAAAACATAAGTCCGAAGTAACCAGAAGGTTCAGACGCAGGAAATAGTTATTTTTTTGCACCCTGCCCCGTTGGACAATCGAGCTATCTCACCTCTCAATTCCTCGATAACCTGTTCTTGTCTACTATTTTTTTTCGCAGTACTGGAGAGGTCTACCACCCATACAAACAAATATGAGAAGTAGCCCTTCGCTTCAGAGGAGCGAAATATTGTTTTTATGAAAGCTGTACCGTGAAACAAGCGAGTAGTTCCACCTCTCATCTCTTAATGACCTGTAGTTGACTAATATTTTTTGTACAGTGCTAAAAAATTCTAGTGCATATAAAAAAAATGTACGAAGTAAGCAGAAGCTTGAGACACGCGTCACTATTTTTAATTATTAAAGCTCCACCCTACATCATTCGAACAGTGTCACCTCTTATTCCTTGATGAATTATTGACGTCTAGTATTTTTTCCACAGTACTAGAAACTTCCCGTACCCATAAATCTATGATTGAAATGTAACCGGAAGCTGCGACGGGGCGGAATAATTTTTCCATGGCAGCTGTACCGTAGAACAATCGAGCAGTCTCACCTCTCATCCCTCGTCGATTTATTGTTTTCTATTCTATTTTCACCTACTAGAACGTAGTAGTAAACATAAAAACGCATGTGAGAAGGAGCCAGAATGTTCAGACACGCGCCATTTTTTTTTGTAGAAGGTGTACGACAATAATCGAATGTTGTTCTGCCGCGCTTTCTGCTGTTTTATACAGTCTAATAATCTTTTTCAACTACTAGAGACTTCTGGTACACATAAAAAAACGTGTGAGGAGGAGCCAGGAGATTCGGACGCACGAAATAATTTTTTTCCTCGAAGGTGCTCTATTTACCGGTCCAACAGTATCACCTCCCATCGTTTGATGACTGATATCTGTATGACGATTTTTTTTATAGTACTAGGGTGTTTTAGTATCCATAAGAACATATGGAAGAAGTAGCGAGAAGCTTCAGAAATATAAAATGATTTCGTTTCAGGAAAGTGTACCATAGAACAATCGAGCAGTGGTATCTATAATCCCTTGCCGATTTATTACTGTCCAACATTTTCTGGAGATTTTTCGTACACATAGAAACATACGTGAGAAGTAGCGTAAACTGTCCGACACATGATATAATTTTTTTTTAAATTTAAGCTCAACATCGCAACAATCCAAAAGTGTTACCTCTCACCCCTCGATCACTTACTGTGGTCGCGTATTTTTTTTTTTTTTTTTTTTTTTACAGTACTGTACAACACAGAATAATGTCTGAGAACTTGTCATAAGCTTGAGAGGCGTGAAATAATTTTTTTCATGAAAGTTGTACGGTGGGATAATCGAGCAGTGTCACATCTCATCACTTGATGACTTATGTTTGTGCAATCTTTTGTTTACAGTACTAGAAAATTCTAATACATAAAAAAACACATTTGAAGCTGTACCATTCAAAAATCGAGAAGTCTCACCTCTCATCCCTTGGCGATTTATTATACGTGTAAAAAGTAGCCAGAAGATTTAGACACACGCCATTTTTTGTTGAAGAAAGTGTACAATACACCAATCGAGTGCTGTTCTATCCAACTCTCCGCTGATTTATCAAGTTTCATTTTTTTCCCTCTACTAGAGACTTCTAGTGCCCATAAGAATACGTGTCAGGAGTCAGAAGCAGCGGTCGCACGAAATATTTGTTTTAATTGGAAGCGTACCATGCAACGGTCGAGCAGTCTCACCTCTCATCCCTTGATGATGGATTGTTGTCTAATAATTTTTTCACAGTACTAGCAAGTCCTAGTACACACAAAACCATATCTGAGAAGTAGCCAGAAGCTTCGGAGACACGAAATAATTTTTTTTAATCGAAGCCTGTACGCTACAACAATCGAGCGGTGTCACCTACCATCTCTTCCTGACGTATTGTTGTATAGTTTTTTTTTTCACAGTACAAGAGATTCAAGTATACATGAAAACATGCCTGAGAAGTAGCCAGATGTTTCAGAGGCGCAAATATATTTTTTTGTTATGGAAGCTGCGCGGTACAAGAATTGAGCAATCTTATTTTACTATCCGTTGCTGACTTATTGTTGCGTAATATTTTTTTCGAAGTCGTACAGAGTGTTAGTACACATGAAAACACATTGGAGAAGGAGCCAGAAGCTTTAGACGCACAATACAATTGTTTGGTCGTAAGTATACGATACGGCCATCAAGCAGTATCATGCGTCCTTCTTCGCTAACTTATTGTTGTCTATTTTTTGTTGTTGAGTACTTAAGATCTCTAGTACCCATACAAACACATATGAGAAGTAGCCAGGAGATTTAGACGTGCGAATGATTTTTTAAATGGAAACTGTTTAAATGGATTAATGGAGCGGTCATATCTCTTATTCCTTTCCAAATCATTGTTGTCCAATATTTTTTCTAAGTACTATAGAGTTCTCGTGCACATGAAAACATACCTGAGCAATAGCCAGAATCTTCAGACACTCAAACTGATTTTTTTACGACGCTGTACTATACAACAATCGAGCAGTCTCATCTCTAATATCTTGCTGAGTTATTGTTGTCTAATATTTTTCTTATTACCCTAGTTTTCTGGTACATATCAAAGGTGTACCATACAACGTTCCAGCAATATCACCTTTCATCCCTTGATCACTTGTAATATTGATTATTACGTGTAAATATTAAATATCTTAATATTGTCGCCTATTATTTTTTTTAGCACAAGAGAGTTCTAGTACACATAAAAACATCAGTGAGAAGTAACCAGAACTCTTAGTTGCGCCAACTATTTATTGTATGGAAGCTGCACCCTGCAACAATCGAGTGGTTTCTACTTCACTCTCTACTGATTTATTATCGTCTAATATTTGTTTTATAGTACTGGAGCGTTCTAGTACACATAAAAACATATGGAATAAGTAGCCGGAAGCTCCAGAAAAACAAATAGTTTTTTCTTATGGAAATTGTACCATAGATGAATCGAGCAGTGTCATCTCCTCGTCCGTGCGGAGTCATTATTGTCTACTATATTTTTTTAGTACCACAGACGTCTAGTACACACAAAACATGTCTCAGAAGTAGCCACAAGCTTCAGACGCACCAAGTCATTTTTCTTAAGGATGTACCATGCAACATTTGCCTAGCCCCATCTCTCATCCCGTCATGACCTAATTTTGTCTCACTCAATTTTGCCATACAAGATACTTCTAGTACAAATAAAAACATATGGGGGAAGCAGCCAGAAGCTCCAGGTACTCAACATTTTTTTCCCGCAGCTGTACCTTGCTAGAATCGAGCAATGTTCTCTCTCATTCCTTGTTGACCTATAGTGGGCTTATATTTTTCCTCGATCGCATAAAAGAGTTCCGGTAGTCCTGATAACAAGTCTCAAAAGTTTCCAGAGTCCTCAGCGCCCAAAATAATATTTTTGTTTTTCAAAGTTGAACCATTCACCATCCGAATCTTTGTTAATTATTTTTCCCCTTATCCGTTAGTAGCAAACTTTTTTCTGTATAATTTTGCGTTGCGATCAGCAAACCCTTTCTCTCCTATTTTGTCAAGTGATTTCTTTCAACTCTCTGAAACATTTTAAACTGTGCAATGCGCATTCTACATTTCTAGATTCGTTTTGTTCTTTTTATCATTCAAGAACGTTCAATCAACGGTGTTAGTCCATTGAATAAATCGCTGGGACCGTGCGTCACATCATATGATTTATTTATCTCATTTGAAGTATTCAAGAACCTAGAATCTGCGTATCTTTGGATAAAAATATTTTTCAAAACACAGAACTGCATGTCGCAGCATAATTCGTTGCACAAGTGACAAACGCCGATCTCTCGTTGCTCCATCATTTGATAGAGACGGACAGCAAACTTCGGTTCGAACAAAAGAACTTTGGCGTTCGCGAAACGAAATTCCGTCTGAACGCTGCCACTTTTTCATATGTTTACAATCGGACTCCTGATAACCCGGCACTGAGGCGTCTCCCTACGTGTACGAAACGGCCATTCTGATTGGCCTAGAATTCCAGAATTCTATTGCTTCCCATTTAAAAGTTATTGAGAATTAATAAAATCGGCTAAGTAGCTTCGTTCCGAACATCGTCCAGAATCTGTAGTTGCCGGATGCACGACCTATACTGAATCACCCTGTATACTATATACCTATCTATACCCTTCCCCTTCCCGAAATATGTGTACCTATTGTTAAACATTAGTAAGGGTAACGGTCATTTGGCTTCCCCCTGACTTGATCAGTACAACGTTTCGTCTTGACGAAGCAACATCGAGCAGTTTGAAATAAAATATCTGAAAATATGCATAGAAAGCAAGACTCTTCTAGACGACCATCTTTTATAGGGCGTAAAAGATCTTTCAAGGGCGATCGATTCACTATCGAAAATACGACTGATTATACGAGCACGTCTGCGAAAAAATTTAAAAACAATGAGGAATTGGAAGTATACGTTAATCCTACTTTCAATTATTGCATCATCGAATTCAGCGTGATATTTTTAGCGTTGCAGCAGTTGTTGAAGTGTAAAGATTGTAACGGTGTAGTCACTTTTAGCAAAAACGGAAAACGTGGTCTAGGATTCAAGTTCTCTGTGAAGTGTGGATGTAAAGAAACTTTTATTTTGTCTTCGCCGTTAACCGATAAGGCGTTTGAAATCAACCGTCGACTTGTTCTCGCCCTGAGAATGCTTGGAGTAGGATTTGAAGGCATGAAAAATTTCTGCGGTCTCATGGATCTTGGGCAAGGAATTTGTAATAGTACATGTTACAGCAACGTGGACAATATAAAAAATGCAGCTCAAGCCGTCGCGAAAATCGTTTTCAAAAAAGCATTGAAAGAAGAAGTCGAGTTGAATGTAAAAGCAGGGCGTCCCGCGGATGAACTTTCTGTGTCTGGTGATGGATCGTGGGCGAAACGTGGATTCTCATCGCTCTCGGTATTGTCTCGTTAATAGGGAAATACAGTAACAAAATTTTAGACGTCATCAAATGCAGTATATGTCAAGGCTGCTCAAATTGGAAAGGCCAAGAGGATACGATTGAATATGAAGCGTGGTATCGAGAGCATCAAGATCACTGTGACGCAAATCATACCGGAAGTACTGGCAAAATGAAGGTAGACGGCATCGTGGAAATGTTCGAGAGATCGGAAGAGTTATACAACGTGAAATACGCGAACTATATCGGAGATGGCGACACGAAAACGTTCAAAGCCTTATTGGACACAAAACCTTACGGAGATGATTTTGTAGTTTGCAAAAAAGAATGTGTTTTGCATGTTAAAAAACGTTTGTACAAACGTGCTCTTGATGCGAAAAAAAACATGCACAAATAAAAAAAGCAACAAAGAAATTGACAGAAAAAGAAGAGGGAAAAAAGACAGCCGAAAGTTAAAAAATCGACTGATAGACCACCGAAGCGTCAACAATTGACGAATAAATTATTGCAAGAGCTGTCGACTTATTACGGTCTAGCAATTAGACGTAATTCAGACTCTACTGATGGGATGAGAAGTGAAATATGGGCCGCATATTATCATAAAATTTCAACGGATGAAAATCCGCAACACTTGTACTGTCCTCCAGGCTCCGAATCGTGGTGCAAGTGGCGTTAAACTGAGGCTGCAGGTACTTTAGACACCTACGAGCATCCACCTGCTCTGGACGATGAAGCACAAGAAATATTGAAACCTATTTATGAAGAATTGACAGCAGAGAATTTATTGGAAAGGAGTATTGGCAGTAATACGCAGAACAATAACGAAAGTTTCAACGCTTGTGTGTGGCACCTAGCGCCGAAACATCTGTTTGCCGGCAAAAAAATCATCGACATTGCCACCTATATTTCCGCTTGCATATTCAACGAAGGATTCGCATCGTTATTAAAAATAATGGAGACCATGGGCATCATAATCGGGCCGCAAGCGGAGCAACTCGCGCGAGATCGAGACGGGCGGCGAGTATCGAGCGCCAACCGTAGGAGCACCGACAACTCCAAAGAGGCTCGTACAGCTCGAAAAAATGAAAGGAGTGAGAACGTTCCGAAGGGACCCTATATGGTGCCGGGATCGCGGATTAACTGTAAGTATTCAAAATTTGCGCAATTTTTGAAAATAGCTGTACCTCAAACTTTAAACTCATTTATCTCGAAACGACTTTTTTCGGCACGGCGGTGGTGAAAAAAAAACTATTCAACCTAATCACTTGAAATTTGGATATGTTGTTCACAACATGTATGGCTATCGTCGGAACTAGAATCATAATTTTACTTAAATAATTTCCTATTCTTTACACTAAAAAACTAGTGAAAAAAGACCCGATTTTATGAACTTTTCTTTCAAAAGCGCGCCATTTTGTCAATTTTTAATTTTTTCGATTTATTCTAGATCCGACCATAACTGCACCTTTTCTGATTAAGATTCTTCTTGAATTTTGTGTTTCAGATGAGTAGAAGTCTCGAAATCACCTACGCCGTCCGGGTCCGATTTTTCGAGAGGGTCATCTTCAGCGGCATTTTTATAATAATAAATATTGTTTTTAAAACGAAATTTTTTTTTTGTATGCTCAATAAACGTAGTAATAAGCCCGAAAAGTTGAAACATCGTTTTTAAAATTTTTAATGGCAAAAAAAAATCGTGAAAATATGTGAAATTTTCGTGCTCTAGACCACCAGGTCCCCTTAATCCAAACGAATTAAATGTAATTGAGGCGCGATTCGAGCTTATATAATTTATCACACTATCATAACCACAATTTGAGAGCTTTTGACGGAGCCGACAAAAATACGAACGCTGCGCGGCGCTCGGATTGCACACGAAACCAATACGAACTACTTGCATAGTACTAGTATTCTGTCAAAATAGCCAGGTTACACAGGACTTCTTTCATTTCTCTCTGTTTGAAAACTACGGAAAGTAGTTCGTCAAAAGTAAAACTTACCATGAATCTTTGCCCCCAGGAATTTCTGCAGCGTTGAATGGAGAATTGTCGGTCAGAAACTCTGCCACTATAAACATCTCTGTGGTTGGCAAATTATCCGAACTTACCTTCTCAAGTCGACTTTCACACATCATTGCACGAGAATGACAGCACCTTTGACTTTTTAAGATGTTTTCGTATGCAAATACTCACCAAGTGTCACATTTATTTACATCAATGCGTACACCGCATTACTTATAATTCTATAGCTTATAATATCGATGGCCAACCCCCAGCCAGCCGGGGGTCGTGTTGTGGCCCGTGGATCTGGGTTGAATGAACATAAATGTTAACTTTTAGTAGACATATTACCAAAAAACATTACATTATGCGGCGTTCGTATCATACAACATTACTATGGGAGTATGGGAAATATTATTTTTGAAATTTGGCCCCCATGCTGAAAAGATTGGCCACGCATGGCTAGCACATCGTGACGTTACAACCGCCAGTGCCAATCGTGCGGCGTTTCGCGTCTGCGTCGATGATTTGAGTTTTCCTGACATCAAAACAATTAATAGTTATCATTAGAATTTTTTTACGTCCTTTGCCAGTCTACTTTAGCCGCACGAACGCACAATTCTTTGGAAAAAATGCATTTTTTTTTTCAACAACCTAGTTTTAATGTATAAAACAATAATCACGATAATAGTAATAACGATTAAAAAATTATACTATGATAGTAAAAATAATGGTAACGATAATAATAATAGTATTAATAATAAAACCTATGAAGCAAAGAACACTGATAACAATAATACCAATAATGATTAAATAATAATACAATGTTACTTAAAAATAACATTAACCATAATGATAATAATAATAATTTTATTGCGTCTTGTTTCGGTCCGCTGAGATGGTGCCTCGAGTGCCACCCAGTATTACTGTTTCGGTCTAGATCCAGATCGAGCCAAATTCCCGGGGCTAGGTGAATGTTACCTAGAGCAAACTGAGGAAGTGCGGCGTTAACCGGAGCAACTGAATCTGTTAAAAAATAGTCATAACGAAAAAAGAGGCGTCTGGGTCGAGCGCTGGGCAACGAACGCTTGCACTCGGACCCAGACCGCTGGTGTCAACCACCTGCGCCTGTGCCGACAAAGCCCAACACCTGCTTAGATGGAGCAGTTATGGGAAAAGCTGTATGGTAAGAAGAGTCATTTTGATAAATGATCTCCAGCTCTGTGGAGGTTCGTACCTTTTCCCCTGCAACAGCCGCGTCAGCGTAGCCACGTCTTCCCGACATGCGGGGTGGGTGAAGAGGGCGCTGAGTAGTATGATGAACCAGGCCGCTCTCGGGCCGGATGAGCCTAGATGGGATAAATGCGCATGCACCCATACCTTCTTGCAGTCATCAATGGGATGGTACCAATTCCTGTGTGACTGTCAGAAGGACGGAATGAAGGTCATACTCCCCAATGAGGAGGATCTGCCCTGACTGGAGAACTACCGCCCGATAACGTGCTTGAATGCGCTCGGCAAGATCTTCACGAAGATACTCTATGAGCGTACTCTGCGCGAGATCGAGCCTGCATCTCGGAAGATACACGCGCAAAAAGATCCAAGAAAGCGTTGTGTGGTTGTAAGGAGAACCTGCTGATGGATCGTGGCACCCTGCACGACGCGATCCAGCACAATCGCAACTTTTCAGTCGCTCGAATAGACCACCGCAACCCGCTTGATACGTCAGCCATAAAGTGATCATTTACATACTCGAACGCCTTTCGGTAAGTTCTTACGTAGAAGAATGAATTTAACAGCTCATGCTGCTCTGAAAGGCACGTTCTATACATTCGAAAATAGCAAAGGTAACGTGTCGACTGGAGTATTGTATATAGGAAGGGGTATTTGCAGGAACATTCTCTCAGCCCTCTTCGTTTTGGCTCTCACCCCTCTCTGTCGCTTTGTGGGCTACACCTGGGTACGAAGCAGGAAGCCCTGAGAAGCTTGGGTGCCGGGTCACCTATCTATTTTCTATGGACGACCCCAAGCTATAAGCTCCTCTTCACCATCGTAGCGACGTGCGCACGGGTGGACGGTATGGACTATAGGTTCGAGATAAGTGCTGTTCTTCATCTTAGGACAGGAATGGCGGAGGGTGCTACGACTCATGTTCGGCTGGTGGATCGGAGCGTCTTTGAACACCTGAACGCTGGAGGGTCTTGCCGTTACCTTTGCACCGTCAGCGTTCTGTACAAAATGCTGAGGGTGTAAGAGGCCCTCTACAGCAAGTATGCGTGGCGTCTCAGAGGGATTTACAAATCAGATCTTTTTGGGAAAAACAAGACTCTACTGCATTCATTTGGGATCGTCAAATGGCATAGACCCGAGCTTAAACAGCTGGACATCGGCACACGCAACATAATGAACAACTAGCGGAGTTCGTACCCCGGGCCTTCCGCCCCGCGCCAGTATCTGCCGCCACAGAACGGAGGAAGTGAACTCTTGGGGTAGGAGTGTCTTCATGACCGTATTGTCCTCGAAATAGCAAGCGACGCCCGCGGAGATTGTCCAGCAGAATCATCTTCATTGACTTGGGGAATTTCTCTATAAGGCGGCAGATTATCTGCTAGAGATCCTCTGCTTGGGGTCCCGCCGGCGCCAGCATGGTGGCTTGACAGTAGACTGCATCGCTCGGTTGCCCAAGCCCCGACGTCGGCGGGAAATCGGAGTGCCGGGTTATCAGGGCTCCGATTCTAAACATTTGAAAAAGCGGCAGCGTTCAGGCGGAATTTCGTTTCGCGAACGCCAAAGTTCTTTTGTTCGAACCGAAGTTTGCTGTCCATCTCTATCAAATGATGGAGCAACGAGAGATCGGCGTTTGTCACTTGTGCAACGAATTATGCTGCGGCATCCAGTTCTGTTTCGAAAAATATTTTTATCCAATGATACACAGATTCTAGGTTCTTGAATACTTTAAGGCAGAACACCACTGTGACCCCCTGTTTTTTTGCCATTTTTCAAGAATTTTTTTTTGTTGAAAAAGAAAGATTCGAATTTTTTTTTTGTTTTGTTCGTTGCTTATTGAAGATACATAAAAAAAATCTTCAAATTTTTCACGCCCCATGGTGACGCTGGGGAAGCTCCCGCGTCAGGTACTGTGGCCTCTGCAGTGGTTCGCGGCACGCAGCAGAACTCTCTTTAAAGTCGATCTGAAAAAAAATACCGAGTGTTTTCGTTAATAATATGATATTTTGAAGAGAAGCACACAGGGATTTGAAAAAATATTGATTTTAAAAAATAAGCACGCTTTTGAAATTAAAGGACGATTTTCGAGCAAAATTTCTCGTCGAAAATAGGCTATAACTTTTTTTATTATTGAGATATCGAAAAAATCCTATGTACTTCTTTACATAATCTGGTTTTATTGATGCAGGCCAAATTTGAAGTCGATCGGATAAAAATTGCTTGAGTTCTGCTGCGTGCCGCACTCAAAAAAGTGGTTTTGAGAAAAACGCCTTCAAAGTTTTAAGTTTGTTAATTTATGCAATAAGTTGGAAAAAAAATTTTTTACCTTCAATCAGCGATGCCGGCACCATATAGCTGGCCTTCAAGAAGCAAATCATTGTAGAGGCTCTTCTTGCCTCGTTGGCAGCGTCTGCGAGCGAGCGCTCCGCCAGCTCGATCCGCGCTGCGTCGGTTTCAACGCAAAAATTGGAACAATTTGGGCCGATAGTTATCCCCAACGTCTCCAAAACTTTCATGAGGCTTCTCAGGCCATCAATGAATAATAATCCCGCGATATCAGCTGCAATATCGACGATTTTTTTGCTCCCGGACTGACACTTGGGGGCTGCCCAAACTGATTTGTTGTAGCTTTCGTTGTTGTTTTGTGTGAAGCCGTCCAAACAACGCTGCAGCAAATCGTCTCTGTTTAAATTTTCTAAGACTGGTGTAATTGCCTCCAATACTTCCACAGGAAGAGGCGGCTTATGGCGATATTCAGAAATATTACCGCTTGCGACCGCTCGCTGCCACGAACACCACGACTCGGCTCCCTCTGGGCAATCGTCATGGTGTGGCTCACTATCTGTGGATATATTATGTTTGATAGTTGCCCTAATTGCCTTCCTCATTTTTCCAACATCATCGCTGTTCCTCCGAATAGCCAGGCCGTAATATGTGCTCAACTCGTCAATCAATTTTCCCGTGAGCTTTCCTCTGCCAGACAATCCTTTTTGTTTTTTCACGATTTCGCGGAGGCGCGTCCCCATACGTTTTTGGACATGATCGATGCAGTCTTTTTTTTATCTCAAAACCGTCGTATGGATCGCTATTCGATATGCCCAGAAACGTTTTAGAATCGCCGTCACCAATATAATATTTATATTTTATGCCATAGAGCTCTTCAGACCGTTGAACCATTTCGACAGCTGAGTCCGGAGGTGCCGCTATGGTTCGCCTGGCACTCATCGTCGTGGGTACTTTTCCATTCCCAGTACTCCACGGTGCTTTCTTTTTTTTCCCAATGCTCGCAAGCTTTGCAATATTTCGATTTCACCATAACGTCGATCACTTTTTTAGTGTACCAGCCGATTAGCGATGTTATGCCGGAAAGCGAGCTGAAATTGCGCTTACGCCACGATCCGTCGCCTGAAACGATAATTCCGTCCTCCACACCATTTTCCAACGAAATTGTCTCCTCCTCAAGTGCAGTCTTTTGTTTGTTCACTCTGCTCACAGCTTTAGTGGCAATCGAAATAGAATTTAAGATTCGATCGTAGAAAGACTGAAATATGGGGCGCGGTAGGTCCATAAATGCACAAAACTGCATCAGACCATTCAAACCGATGCCAAGAAGACGCATACTGAATACGATCCGACGATTTATTTCGTATGCATTGTCAATCATAGGACACGAATTGATTTGCACTTTTTCACAATGGCCGCAATCGACCTCGATTTTGAATCCGAGTCCGCGCAAACTTTATATCACGATCACACACTTTGCACTTCACTAACGTCGATATAATGTTCAATGCATTGACGAGGTGTACTATACGATAACCGAAATCGTTAGTAACACCGACCTCTAAATCGTCCGACGATTTTAACGTTTTCGCCGACGTGTTCACATACCCTGCAGATCTATTTTCGGAGCTATAACGGTTCGGCGGTTTTCGATTCGAAATTTTCGTTCGACTCCTCGTCACATAGCTCCGTTTTGTTCCCTTTTTCCCCGCGTACACTTTCGGATTATCCATTTCGATGTGCAAAGAATAATTCTGAGCGTTCGATATTTATAAACGAAACGATTCGGAGCGTTTAGACACGAGTAGCGTCGCTTCTATTCGCAAACTGACGCTATGACGCTATCCCTATACCTGCCTTGAAAATTTTTAAATTATCGCCACCTATGGCTTTTTTTCGAAACTATATTTATAACAATAGCCGGTTTTTGTGAAGGGAGACAAAAGAATACCTGGGAAAGACCCGCAGGACCTGGGAAAGGCCCGGTATACCTGCCGACCCTGAGGCGCGCAGCTGCGCGGGACCCCGAGCGTCACGGAGCGCTGCACCGCTGCACAAAATATTCAATATCTTCGAAAATAATTATTTTTTTCGACCTGGGTCCAATAGCATCTTAATTTTAAATGTATTTTAGATTTTTCTAGATGGTTTTTAAAAAATCGATTTTTTGACGCCGTCACAGTGGTGTTTTCCGTTAAATGAGATAAGTAAATCATATGATGTGACGTACGGTCCCAGCGATTTATTCGATGGACTAACACCGTTGATTGAACGTTCTTGAACGATAATAAGAACAAGACGAATCTAGAAATGTAGAATGCGCATTGCACAGTCTTAAATGTTTCAGAGAGTTGAACGAAATCACTTGACAAAATAGGAGAGAAAGGTTTTGCTGATCGCAACGCAAAATTATACAGAAAAAAGTTGGCTACTAACGGATAAGGGAACAAAGAATTAACACAGATTCGGGTGTTGAATGGTTCAAATTTGAAAAAGAACAATATTATTATGGGCACCTGAAGACTCTGGAAACTTTTGAGATTTGTTATCAGGACTACCGGAACTCTGTTATGCGATCAAGGAAAATATAAGACCACTATAGGTCAACAAGGAATGAGAGAGAACATTGCTCGATTCTAGCAACCTACAGCTGCGGGAAAAAAATGTTGAGTACCTGGAGTTTCTGGGTGCTTCTCCCATATGTTTTTATGTGTATTAGAAGTATCTGGTACGGCAAAATTGAGTGAGACAAAATTGAGGTCATGACGGGATGAGAGATGGGACTAGGCACATGTTGCATGGTACATCTTTAAGAAAAATCACTTCGTGCGTCTGAAGCTTGTGGCTACTTCTGAGACATGTTTTTATGTGTACTAGACCCCTGTGGTACAAAAAAAAAAATATATTAGACAATAATGAGTCAGCACGAACGAAGAGATGACACTGCTCGATTCATCTATGGTACAATTTCCATAAGAAAACACTATTTTGTTTTTCTGGAGCTTCAGGCTACTTATTCCATATGTTTTTATGTGTACTAGAACGCTACAGTACTGTATAAGAAATATTAGACGATAATAAATCAGTAGAGAGTGAAGTAGAAAACACTCGATTGTTGTAGGATGCAGCTTCCATACAATTAATAGTTGGCGCAACTAAGAGTTCTGGTTACATCTCACTGATGATTTTATGTGTACTAGAACTCTCTCGTGCTAAAAAAAATAATAGGCGACAATATTAAGATATTTAATATTTCGACGTAATATTCAATTTTACAAGTGATCAAGGGATGAAAGGTGATACGGCTGGAACGTTGTATGGTACACCTTTGATATGTACCAGAACACTCGGGAAATAAGAAAAATATTAGACAACAATAACTCAGCAAGATATTAGAGATGAGACTGCTCGATTGTTGTATAGTACAGCGTCGTCAAAAAATCAGTTTGATTGTCTGAAGCTTCTGGCTACTTCTCAGGTATGTTTTCATGTGCACGAGAACTCTATAGTACTTAGAAAAAATATTGGACTACAATGATTTGGAAAGGAATAAGAGATAAGACTGCTCCATTAATCCAGTTAAACAGTTTCCATTTAAAAAATCATTTCGCACGTCTAAATCTCCTGGTTACTTCTCATATGTGTTTGTATGGGTACTAGAGATCTTAAGTGCTCAACAGCAAAAAATAGACAACAATAAGTTACCGAAGAAGGACGCATGATACTGCTTGATGGCTGTGTCGTATACCTACGACCAAACATTGTATTGTACGTCTAAAGCTTCTGGCTCCTTCTCCAATGTGTTTTCATGTGTACTAACACTCTGTACTACTTCGAAAAAAATATTACGCAACAATAAGTCAGCAACGGATAGTAAAATAAGATTGCTCAATTCTTGTACCGCGCAGCTTCCATAAAAAAAAAATATTTGCGCCTCTGAACCATCTGGCAACTTCTCAGGCATGTTTTCACGTATACTTGAATCTCTTGTACTGTGAAAAAAAACTATACAACAATACGTTAGGAAGAGATGGAAGGTGACACCGCTCGATTGTTGGAGCGTACAGGCTTCGATAAAAAAAAATTATTTCGTGTCTCCGAAGCTTCTCCCTACTTCTCAGATATGGTTATGTGTATACTAGGACTTTCTAGTACTGTGGGAAAATCATTAGATAAGAATCAATAATCAAGGTGAGAGGTGAGACTGCCCGACCGTAGCATGGTACGCTTCCAATTTAAAAAAATATTTCGTGCGACCGCTGCTCCTGACTCCTTCTGACACGTATTCTTATGGGCACTAGACGTCTCTAGTAGAGGGGGAAAAAATTAAACTTGATAAATCAGCAGAGAGTGAGATGGAACAGCACTCAGTTGGTGTATTGTACACTTTCTACAACAAACAATGGCGTGTGTCTAAATCTGCTGGCTACTTTTTACACGTATTTCTATGTATACTAGAACTCTCTAGTGCTGAAAAAAAATATTGGACAATCATATATCGCCAAGGGATGAGAGGTGAGACTTCTCGATTTTTGAATGGTACAGCTTCAAATGTGTTTTTTTTATGTACTGGAATTTTCTAGTACTGTAAACAAAAGATTGCACAACAATAAGTCATCAAGTGATGAGAAGTGACACTGCTCGATTATTCCACCGTACAACTTTCATGAAAAAAATTATTTCACGCCTCTCAAGCTTATGACAAGTTCTCAGACATTATTTTGTGTTGTCCAGTACTGTGAAAAAAAATACGCGACAACAGTAAGTCGTCAAGGGGTGAGTGGTAACACTTTTGGATTGTTGCGTTGTTGAGATTAAATTTAAAAAAAAATTATATCATGTGTCGGAAAGTTTACGCTAATTCTCACGTATGTTTTTATGTGTACGACAAATCTGCAGAGAATGTTGGATAGTAATAAATCGGCAAGGGATTATAGATAACACTGCTCGATTGTTATATGGGTACACTTTGCTGAAACAAAATCATTTTATATTTCTAAAGCTTCTCGCTACTTCTTCCATATGTTCTTATGGATACCAAAACGCCCTAGTACTATAAAAAAAAAATCGTCATACACATATCAGTCATCAAGCGATGGGAGGTGATACTGCTGGACCGGAAAATAGAGCACCTTCGAGGAAAAAAATAATTTCGTGCGTCCGAATCTCCTGGCTGCTCCTCTCACGTTTTTTTTAATGTGTACTAGAAATCTGTAGTAGTTGAAAAAGATTATTAGACTCAATAAAACAGCAGAAAGCGCGGCAGAACAACACTCGATTATTGTCGTATACCTTCTACAAACAAAAATGGCGCGTGTCTGAATCTTCTGGCTCCTCCTCACATGCGTTTTTATATTTACTACTACGTTCTAGTAGGTAAAAATAGAATAGAAAACAATAAATCGGCGAGGGATGAGAGGTGCGACTGCTCGATTGTTCTACGGTACAGCTGCCATAGAAAAATTATTCCGCCCTTTCGCAGCTTCCGGTTACATTTAAATCATAGATTTATGGTACGGGAAGTTTCTAGTACTGTGGAAAAAATGCTAGACATCAATAATTCATCAAGGAATAAGCGATGACACTGCTCGAATGTGGTAGGGTGGAGCTTTAATAATTAAAAATAGTTACGTGTCTCATGCTTCTGCTTACTTCGTACATTTTTTTTATATGCACTAGAATTTTTTAGCACTGTACAAAAAATATTAGACAACTACAGGTTATTAAGAGATGAGAGGTGGCACTACTCGCTTGATCCACGGTAGAGCTTTCATAAAAACAATATTTCGCTCCTCTGAAGCTAAGGGCTACTTCTCATATTTGTTTGTATGGGTGGTAGACCTCTCCAGTACTGCGAAAAAATAGTAGATACGAAGAGGTTATAGAGGAATTGAGAGGTGAGATAGCTCCATTGTTCAGCGGGGCAGCTTGCAAAAAAAGAACTATTTCCTGCGTCTGAACCTACTGGTTACTTCGGACATCTGTTTTTATGTGTACAAGAACACACTCCAGTACTAAAAAAAAACTATTGGACAATAATAAGTCGGCAAGCGACGAGCGGTATCACTGCTCGATTGTTGTATGGTGGAGCTTCAATTAAAAAATTTGTCATGCGTGTCTGAAGCCCGTGACTTCATCTCACATGTGTTTTTATGTGCAATAAAGCGCGCCAGCGCTTAAGACAACAAAATGCACGACGTAAATAAGTAAGGCATGAGAGGTAAAAGTGCTCGATTGTTGCATGGTAAACCCTCCATAAAAAAAAATGATTTAGCACGTCTGAAGATTCTAGTTACTTCTCAGATCTGTTATTATTGTACTTGAATTCTTCAGAACAAAAAAAATATTTTACAGCAATAAAATGGTAAGCGTTTAAAGATGACACTGCCGGATTGGTTTATGGTACAGTTTTCATTAAAAAAAATAATTTGTCACTTCTGAAGCTTCTGGCTACTTCTCATATGTGCTTTTATGTGTAACAGAACTCTTAAGTTCTCAACAACAAAAAAATTAGACAAAAATAAGTTAGCCAAGAATGAGAGATGATACTGCCGGATTGCTGTATCGTACAGCTTTGACCGGAAAATACATTTTATGCGTCTGAAGCTTCTGACTCCTTCTCCTATGTGTTTTCATGTGTGCTAGCACTCTGTAATACTCTGAAAAAAATATTAGGCAACAACAGGTCGACACGAGATAAGCGATGAGATTGCTCTATAGTTGAACAGCGCAGCTTTCATGAAAAAAAAATCGCGCCTCCGAAGCAACTGGCTACTTCTCAGACATGTTTTTATGTGCACTCTTGTACTGTCAAAAAATATTTGACAGTACTAACTCACCAAAACCATGAGAGCTGTGACTGCTCGATTGTTGTATGCTACAGCGTCATAAAGAAAAATAATTTTGTGCGTCTGAAACTTCTCACGTATGTTTTCATGTGCAACTCTCTGGGATTCTAAAAATGAGACAACAACTCATGCAGGGATGAGAAATGAGACTGCACGACTGTTCCACGGTGCACCATCGACAAAACAAAATGGTTTGTGAGTTTAAAGATTCTGGCTACTTCTGAGACATGTTTTTAGGTGCACTAGAACTCTTTAGTACTTCAAAAAATATATTGGACAACAATAAGTCAGAAAGGATTAAGAGAGGAGGCTGCTCGATTGTTCTATGGCACAGATTCCATGAAAAAAAATATTTCGCACTTATCATTGTCCAATTTATTTTTAACTGCTACGGAGTTATAGTATCCCTCAATCCGTGAACCTGGGTCGTTTTCGTCCTGCCCAAAATTATTTTCTTCGCAGGTTGCTTAATATTTAATGAAAAAAAAAATATATTAAAAATAAAAAAGAAAAAGAAAATGCTATTTTTCCTTGAAAAGTACGGCCTGAAGCTCGATCATAATTTTTTTCAGACTTTTTTCGTTGATAAGTGTTGGTTTGGTAGTGCAAAAACAAAAACGACCCAGATTCACGGGATTAAGGTGCCTCAAATACCGTCACGGATTGAGGGGTATACATGAAAACGCATGTAACAAGTAAGCAAAGGCTTGAGCAAGGGAAACAATATTTTTTTTTATTGAATGCTCCGATTTCCAACATTCGAGCAGCGTCACCTTTAATCTCTAGTTAACTTATTGGTTAATAGTATTTTTCACAGTACTAGAGACCTTTACTATACATAAGAACGTGTCTGAGAAGTAGCCAGATTCTTAAGAGACGCGAAAGAACTTTTTTAAATGAAAGCTGCGCGGTACAACATTCGAGAAGTGTGACCTTTCATCTCCAGCTCGCTTGTTGTTTCATAGTATTTTTTTAACAGTACTAGAGACTTGTAGTCAATATAAGACCAGATCTCGGAAGTAGTCGGATGCGTCAGAGGCGCGACATAACTTTTTTTTAAATGGAAGCTCTACCGTAGAACAATCGAGCAGTGTCACGTCTCATCTTTTGATGAATTATTGTTGTCTAATATTTTTTAATACTACTAAAGCGTTCTGGTCTATACAGAAACGCATGAACGAGACTGTGTACTAGAGACCTCTTGTACACATAAAAACATATCTAAGAAGTAGTCAGATGCTTCAGACGGGCGAAATAACTTTATTTTATGGTAGCTGCGCGGTGCAACGGTGGAGTAGTCTCATCGCTTATCCCTTGCCGCCCTGTCGTTGCCTAATATTTTTTTCGATGTATTACAGAGTGTTGGCAGACATAAAAACTTGTAAGAGAAGGAGTCAGAAGCTTAAGACACAAAAACATATTTTTTTGGTCAAAGGTGTACGACGCAGCAATCAAGCAGTATCATCTGTCATTCTTCGCTAACTTATTGTTGTCCGTTTGTTTTTTTTCGAGTACTAAAGAGTTGTAGTATAACAAATAACACAGATGAGAAGTAGCCAGAAGTTTCAGAAGCGCGCAGGGAATTTTTAAATCGAAACGATACCATAGAACAATCAAGCAGTCTCATCCCTGAGTGATTTATCGCTGTACAATTTTTGTTTGTTTCAAGTACTGGAGAGTTGTAGCCCATATGAAAACAGATCTGACAAATAATCAGAATCTTCAGACGCGTTAAATAATTTTTTCACGGAACCTGTGCCATGCAACATCGAGCGCGTTCACTTCCCATGCCGCGCCTATTTATTGTTACCCAATTTGTTTTTTTTTTTTTTTTGAAGCACCGGCGTTTTTTAGTACACATGGAAACACATGTGAGATAAAGTCAGAAGGTTCAGACACACATAACAACTTATTTTATTAATGCTCCATCATACAACAAGCAAGCAGTCAGACCTCTCATCTCTTGTCGATTGATTGTTGTCCAAATTTTTTTTCGAAGTAATGTAGAGTCTATAACACATAAAAACATATGTTAGAAGTGGTCAGAAGCATCAGACACGCAAAGCCATGTTTTTTGTTGAAACTCGAGCGGACAAATTTCGAACAGTGTCACCTCTCATTCCTTGATAACTCGTTGTTGTATAATATTTGTTTCACAGTACTAGAGAGTTCCAGTATGCAAAAACCATATCTCAGAAGTAGCTAGTCACTTCAGAGGTCCAAAATAATTAATTTAGCAGGTCACCTCTCATGCATTTACGACTTATTGTCGTCTGATATATTTTTGCACAGTACAAGAGAAACCAAGTACCTATAAAAATGCATGTAAGAATCAGCCATAAGCTTCAGCGGCGCGAAATAATTTTTTAAATGAAAACTGGAGCGTAGACCAATGGAGCAGTGACATCTCTCATCCCTCGATGAAATATTGTTGTCAGAAATATTTTTTTGACATTACTTAAGAACACATAATAAACATAAAAACATGTCTTCGAAGTAGCCAGGTGCATTAGAGGCGCGAAATAATTTGATTATGGAAGGTACGCGGTAGAACAGTCGAGCAGTCATATCGATTATATCATGCTGTCTTATTGCTTCCTAATATTGTTTCGAAGTAGTGCAGAGTGGTAGTGTGCATGTAAACATATGGAAGAAGGAGCTGGAAGCTTTTAGAAACAAGAAATAATTATTTTGGTCAAAGGTGTACGGTATGGCAGTCGAGCAGCATCATCTCTTATTCTTCGCTAACTTATTGTTGTCTTATTTGTTTTGTTGAGTACTCGAACATTCTATGACACATGAAAACATATATGAGAAGTAGCCAAAAGCTTCGGACGAGCGAAATGAATTTTTAAATGCAACGTGTACCATAGGAAAATCGAGCAAACTGATATCTCATCTCTTACATATTTATAGCTTATTATTTTTTTAAGTACTGGAGAGTTCTTGTACATATAAAAACAGATCTGAGGAGTAGCCGGATGCTGCCGAGGCGCGAAATAACTTTTGTTATGGAAGCTGCGTGGAGCAGTAAGCGAGCTGGCTTATCTCTTGTCTCTTGATGACTTATTGTCGCCTAATCTCTTTTAAAAGTATTGCAGAGTGTTAGTACACATAAAAACATATGGGAGGAGAAGGCAGAAGCTTTAGTCGCACGAAATCATTTTTGGTCGAAAGTGCACGATACAGCAATCGAGCAGAAGTATCGCTCATACTTCGCTGATATAGTCGTGACTAATTTTTTTCGGCGGTCACTCAAGACTCCTAGTATACACGAAAACACACATGAAAAGTAGCCAAAATCTTCAGATGTGTGAAATGATTTTCTAAATGGAAACTGAACCACAGAACCGCGTTTCCCAATGTTTTTCAACTATGGACAGCTTGAGCGCCCTTGCCCCTTCGACGGTGGACCCCCTAGGCCGCGTTCGTTCATTTTGTACGTCTATTCGTGTTGTCCGCAGACCCCTTAGGACATACTCGCGGACCACAGGTTGGAAAACCCTGCCATGGAACAATCGAGTAGTCTCATCTCTGATCCCTTACCTATTTATTGCTGTACAATATGTATATTTTTTAATAGTGGAGAATTCTAGTGCGCTTGAAAACATATGTGGAAAGTAGTCCGAAACTTTACACACACGACACAATTTTTTTAAGTAACTTCACCGCAGAACGATCGTTTTGTGTCACCTCTCATTCCTTGATGACTTAATGGTGGCTAGTATGTTTTCCATAGTGCTAGAGAGTCTTCGTACACAAAAACCTTGCCAGCGAAGTTGCCAGAAGCTTCAACGGCTTCAGATAATTATTCTTTATGGCAGCCTATACTTTACAACACTCGAGCAGGGTCACCTTTCATCTCTTGATGATTTATTGTTGTCTTTTTTTATGGTACTAGAGTTCTCTAGTACACATGGAAACACATATTCTCTAGTACTGTGAAAAAATACTGGACAACAATAAGTAATCGAGGAATGAGAGGTGACACTTCTCGATTTTTGTGCGGCGGAGCTTAAATAAAAAAGATTTTTTGTGTGTCTGAAGCTTCTGGCTAGTTTGTACATAGGTTTTCATGTGTACTCGAAGTCTCAGTACTGTGTAGAAAAGTACTATGAAACAATATGTCAGTTTGAGGTAAGAGGTGAGACTTTTCGAATCTCGTATGGTGGAGCTTCCATAAGAAGAATGATTTCGTGCGTCTGAAGCTTTTTGTTCCTTCTGCAATATAAGGTTTGTTCGCGCTAGCTACACTTTCTACACTTTGACCAGATACAGTATTAGAAAGTCCACTGGAGGTGTAAGAAGTGTAGAAAAGTGTAGCTAAAACGAACAGACCCATAGTCTTATCTGTACGAAAATATTGTAGTACTGTAAATATATATTAAACAGCAATAAGTAGTCAATAAGAGATGCGACAGCACGATCGTTCTGTGGTGGGGCTTCAATCAAACAAAATTATTTCGCGAATCCCAAGCTTCGGGCTACTTCTCAGAGATGTTTTACTAGAACTTTCCACTAATCAAAGAAAAATGTTCAAAAACCCGCTTCATAAACGAGACATGAGAGATGAGATGGCTTGATTGTTGTATAGTACAGCCTCATAAAATAATGATGTTCAGTGTCTAAAGCTTCTGGCTGCTTCTTCATTATGTTTTTATGGGTACTCGAACTCTGTGATGCTATAAAAAATATTAAGCCATATCAAATCAGCAGAGAGTCAAATGGAACAACACTCGATTATTGTATAGTGCAGCTTCCATACAAAAAGTATTTCGCGCGTCTGAAGCTTCTGGCCACTTGTTTCATGTGTTTTTATGTGTACGCGATCTCTCTAGTGGTTGAAAAAAATATTGAGCAACACTAAATTGGCAAAGGATAAGAGGTGAGGCGGCGCGATTGTTGTATTTGTTGTAGTTGTACAGCCTTATGAAAAAAATCATTTTGAGCGTCTGGTGCTTCTGGCTACTCCTCACATATGTTTTTCTGTGTGCTAGAACTCTCTAGTACTGTAAAATACACTAATGAGAGAACAAAAGTCACGAAGGCATGAGAGATGTGACAGCACGATTGTTGTATGATACATCTACAAGAAAAACTTGTTTCGTGCAGCTTACTTCCCACAGATGTTTTTGTGTGTACTAGAATTCCCTGGAACTGTAACAAATATTGAACAACAAATAGTCAACAAGGGATGAGAGGTGACATTGTCCGATTCTAGCAGGGTACAGATGCGGGAAAAATTGTTGAGTACCTGGAGCTTCTGGCTGATTCTCCCGTATGTTTTTATGTGTACTAGGAGTCTCTAGACCTGCAAAAATGAGTGAGACAAAATTTGGTCATGACGGGATGAAAGATGGGACTAGACGAGTGTCGTATGGTACATCTTCAAAGAAATAATTACTTCGTGCATCTGAAGATTGTGGCTACCTCTGAGACTTGTTTTTGTGTGTACCAGACCTCTGTAGTATTGAAAAAAAAATACTAGGCAATAATGAGTCAGCAAGGCCAAAGAAACGACACTGCTCGATTCATCTATGGTACAATTTCCATAAGAGAAAGCTATTTTGTTTTTCTGAAGCAGCCGGCTACTTACTCAATATTTTTGTATGTGTACGAGAACGTTATAATACTGAAAAAAAATTAGACGACATTAAATCGGTAGAGAGTGAAGTAGAAAAAGCACTCGATTGATGTAAAGTGCAGCTTCCATGCGATAAAATATTTCACGCAACTAATAGTTCTGCTTACTTTTCACCGATGTTTTTATGTGTACTACAACTCTCTCGTACTAAAAAAATATTAGGCGACAATATTTAGATATTCAATATCCAATATTACAAGCCATCCAGGTATTAAAGCAAATATTTAATAATACAAGTCATCTAGGGATGAAAGGTGATACTGGTGAAACGTTGTATGGTACACCTTTTATATGTACTAGAATACTCGAGTAATAAGAAAAAATAATAGACAACAGTAACACAGCATGATATTAGAGATCAGACTGCTCGATTCTTGTATAATACAGCGTCGTAAAAAAATCACTTTAAGGGTCTGAAGCTTCTGCCTAATTCTAACATATGGTTTATGTGCACGCGAACTCTCTAGTATTGTCAACAAAAAATATGGCAACGATAGGTCATGAAGGGATGATGAGTGAGACTGCACGATTGTTGTATGGTATACCTTCGACAAAGAAAAATTATGTCGTGATTCTGAAGCTTCTGGCTACTTCTCAGGCATGTTTTTATATACACGAGAACTCTCTAGTACTTACAAAAAAGATTAGACAACACTGAGTTGGAAAGGAATAAGGGATGAGACTCCTCTATTGTTCCATTTAAGCAGTTTCCATTTAAAAAATCACCTCGCACGTCTACATTTCCTGGCTACTTCTCATATGTATTTGTATGAGTACTCGAGATCTTAAGTACTCGACAAATAAAAATTAGGCAACAATTAGTTAGCGAAGAAGGCGGATGATATTGCTCGACAGCGGTATCGTATACCTACGACCACAAAATTGTATCGTGCATCTAAAGCTTCTGGCTTCTACTCCCATATGTTTTCACATCTACTAACACTCTGTGCTACTTCGAAAAAAATATTAGGCAGCAAGAAGTCAACAACCGATAAGAAAAAAGACTGCTCAATTATTCTACCGCGCAGGTTTCATAAAAAAGAATTATTTTGCCCCTCTGAAACATCTCGCTGCTTTTCAGGCATGCTTTTAGGAATACTTGAAGCCTCTTGTACTGTGAACAAAATACTATACAACAATACGTCAGGCAGAAATGAAAGCATACAGGCTTCGATAAAAAAAAAAGTTATTCCGCGCCCCTGAAGGTTCTGGCTACTTTTCAGATATGGTTTTATATGTAGCAGGACATGCTCGTACTGTGAAAAAATGATTAGACAACAATAAGTCATCAAGACCAGAACTCTCGAGTACTCCATAAAATACTCGACAACAGTGAGACATAAAGGATGAGGGGTGACACTGCTCGATTGTCGTGCGGTGGTGCTTCAATAATAAAGATTGTTAAGTGTGTCTGTAGCTTCTGACTACATTACAAATATGTTTTTATGTGTACAGAAATTCGCGAGCGGTAAGAAAAAAAATATTGGACAACGATAAATAGGCCCTAACCTATTCAGTTTCAGTTTCATCTCTCATTCCTCGATAAGAGGTGGAACTGGTCATTTGTTGCATGGTACAGCTTCCGAGAAAAAATTTATTTAGCGCATATGAAGTTCCTGGTTATTTCAGAGATCTGTTTTTATATGTGATAGAACTCTCCAGTAGTAATGGAGAATAACTTGGACAGCAATAAATCATGGTGCAGAAGTTTGCATCGTTGGAACGCAACGAAAGTTCCGTTTTACATTTTATTTTGCACATTAATATCATTATAGGCGATGTTTTTTGATACATTTTTATGTACATCGCAAAATAAATATCTTAAAAAATGGTTCATGGATTTTTGTAGGCGAAATCTGCCAAAATAAATCAAATTCATTGCAGTCCAACGATGTAAGCTTCAGCATCGGAATAAATTGGTAAGGGATAAGGAATGAGACTGCTCTGTTCGTTTGCGTTACAGTCTCCATTGAAAAAATCATTTCTCACGTCTGGAGCTTCTCACTTCTGGCTCCTTCTCCGATATATTTTCATGTGTACTGACGCTCGTTAATACTTCAAAAAAATATTAGGCTACAACAGCTCGGCAAGAGATAAGCCAAAAGACTGCACGATAGTTGTGGCGCAGCTTCCACAAAAAAACATATATTTCGCGCCACTGTAGCATCGTGTTATTTTTCAGACATGTTTTTATGTGTACACGGAGTCTCTAGTACAGTGAACTAAGAAAATATTAGACATCAATGACTCACCAAAACATGAGAGATGAGTCTGCTCGATTGTCGTATACTACAGGTTCATAACGAAAAATAATTTTGAGTGTCCGACGCTTTTGGATATACATCTCACGTATGTTTTTATGTGCAACTCTCTAAGACTGTAAAAAAAATGAGACAACGATAAGTGATGAAGAGATGAGAAATGAGACTGAACGACTTGCATGGTACACCTTGAACAACAAAATTAGTTCGTGAGCATGAAGCTTCTGGCTAATACTCACACATGTTTTTATGGACACTAGAACTCTCCCGTACTTCACAAATATATTATATTATTATAAATAAGCATAAAAACAACAATAAATTAGAAAGGATTAGGAGATGAGACTGGTCGATTGTCCTATGGTGCAGTTCCCATAAGAAAAATAATTTCGCACTTATTGACGCCCAATTTTTTTTCAACTACTAGCGAGTTATCGTTAACATGAGAACGAATGTAAGAAGTGAGCAGACTTGAGATAGACGAAACCATTTTTTTTGTTTCTGCGCTGAGAAGTAGCTGGAAGATTCTTCAGAGGCGCGAAAGAACGTTTTTAAATGGAAGCTGCGAGGTACAACATTCGAGCGCTGTCACGGTTCATCTGGAGCTCACTTGTCGTTCTATAGAATTTTGCACAATAGTAAAGACGTATCGTAGTGCAGCGATTTATTGCTGTACAATTTTTTTCCAATACGGGAACCAATGTGAAGTTGGCAACCGACTTTACCGAATCTAATTTTTTTGTTGCATTCGTTTGTACTAGGTTCGTACCCGATTGCCCCACCTTTAATTCCGTTTGTACCTTAAGGGGGCAAAAAGTACGAGGGTATGGAAAAAAGAGCCGCAACCGATTGAGCTAAATCATTTTAATAAATGCGAATACAACGAGCATCGTTTGGACCCGTTTGTACCCGTTTGTAAGTTGAACCTTTCAAAAAACAAAAATAAATTTTGAAAAAAATGATTAAGAAAAAAATTCATATCGGGGGTCATTGACGTTCGTACTTACGTCATTGTCGTTTGTACCACCGAGAAATCGTTTGCACCCGTTCGTACTGACGAGTATATCGTTTGTACCACCGAGAAATCGTTTGTACCCGTTCGTACCGGCGATTATTCGTTTGCACCCATTCGTACTGACGAGTATATCGTTCGTATCATCGATAAAATGTTTGTACCCATCTGTACTATCGAGCAATCGTTTGTATCGGCGAGTATAACGCTTGTACCACCGAGAAATCGTTCGTATCGGCGAGTATAACGCTTGTACCACCAAGAAAACGTTAGTACCCATTCGTACTGACGGCTATATCGTTTGTACTATCGAGAAAACATTTTTACCCGTCTGTGGTATCGAGCAATCGTCTGTATCCCTTCATACTGACGAGTATATGGTTTCTACCACCGAGAAAACGTTTGTGCCCATCTGTGCTATCGAGCAATCGTTTGTACCCGTTGGTATCGACGAATATATCGTTTCGAGAAATCGTTTGTACCGGTTCGTATCGACGAGTATATCGTTTCGAGAAATCGTTTGTACCCGTCTGTACTATCGAGCAATCGCATGTACCCGTTTGTATCGACGAGTATGTCATTTCTACAACCGAGAAATCGTTTGTACCCGTCTGTACTATCGGGCAATCGTATGTACCCGTTCGTACAGACGGGTACAAACGTTTTCTCGATGGTACAAATGGGTATATACGATTGCTTGGCAGGGCAAGCGATATACTCAGCAGTACGAACGGGTACAAACGATTGCTCGATAGTACAGACGGGTACAAAGGTTTTCTCGGTGGAAAAAATGCTATACTTGTCAATATGAACGGGTACAAACGATTGATCGATAGTACAGATGGGAACAAACGATTTCTCGGTTGTACGAATGATATACTCGTCGATACGAATGGGTACAAACGATTGCTTGATATTACAGACGGGTACAACTGATTGCTCGCCAGTACATATTGAAACAGACGATTTCTTGGTGGTACTAAAGATATACTCGTCGATAGGAAAGGGTACAAACGATTGCTCGATAGTACAGATGGGTACAAACTTTTTCTCGGTGGTACAAACGATATGCGCGTCGATACTAACTGGTGCAAACGATTGCTCGATAGTACTGACGGGTACAATCGATATACTCGTCGATACGAACGGGTACAGGTGATTGCTCGATAGAACTGATGGGTACAAACGTTTTCTCGGTGGTACAAACGATATACTCGTCGATACGAACGGGTTCAAACGATTCATCGATAGTACAGACGGGTACAAATGCTATACTCGTCGGCACGAACCAGTACAAACGATTGCGCGGTGGTACAAATGATAATGACGCCAGTGCGAACGTCAATGACGCTCGAATAAAAAAAATATCATTACTTTATTGCAATTTTTTTTAATTTAAAAAAAAATCACAGGTATAAACGGGTACAAACGATACTCGGTGCAATCGCGATTATTAAAACGATTTAGTTGTTAATGGGTTGCGGCCCATTTTTCTATTCCCTTGTACTCTTTTCCCCCTTAAGATACAAACGAAATTAAACCTGGTACCATCGGGTACAAACCTAGTACAAACGAATGCAAAAAACAATTACATTCGGTAAAGTCGGTTGCCAACTTCACATAGGTCAATTTATTCAATAGTATTTTTAACTATTAGAGAGATCGAGTATAAATAAAAGCACATGAAACAAGTGGCCGGTAGCTTCAGACGCGCGCAATACTTTTTGTACGGAAGCTGCACCATGCAATAATCGAGTGTTGGTATATTTGACTTTTAGTTGATTTGATATGCCCAAATATTTTTCTTGATAGCACCACAGAGTTCAAGTACCCATGAAATCATTTTGAAGAAGTAGCCAGCAGCTTTGACAGTGGAATTAAATTTTTCATAAGGCTGTACTAAACAACAATTGCGCAGTCCCAGCTCTCATGCCTTGCTGAGTTAGCGTTGTCGCACATTTTTCTATGAGCACTGCAAAATTCTATTACATATCACAAAATGTCTGAGAAGTACCCGGAATGCTGGGATACGCGAAATAAATGTTTTGATTGAAGCTCCACCACACAACGATCGTGCTGTTGCATCTCTTATCCATTGATCACTCATTACTGTCTAATATTTTTTTTCAGTACTACAGAATTTCTTTACGGATAAAATAATATTTCAGAAGTAACATAAAGCTTCAGCGCACGATATCATTCCTCTTATGGAAGCTCCACCATACATCGTTCGAGATGTCCCACCTGGCATCTATAGTCGACTTATTGTTTCAAAGTATTTTACTTCACAGTACTGAGACTTTCAGTACCCACAAAAATCTATGTAACAACTAGTCAGAAGCTTCGGAGAAATAAAACATCTATTTAATTGAAGCCCCACCGCACATGACCCGAGCAGTGTTACCGCTCATTCCTTGATTACTTAATGGTGTCCTCCAATATTATTCCACAGTACTAGGGGGTATGTGCTTTTATGTGTACTAGATATCTCTAGTACTATAAAAATGATTGGACAATGATAAGTCATCAAGGGATGGAAGGTGACACTGCTGGAGTGTTGCAACGTATAGGCTTCTATGACAGATAACTTCTCCATGTCGCTGAAGCTTCTTGCTACTTCTCAGACCAGATTTTTGTGTACAAAATCTCTCTAGTACTGTGAAAAAGTACCAAACCCCATTTAGCCATCAAGGAATGAGAGGTGACACAAAACGATTGACCTGCGGTGAAGCTACTTAAGGGGGGATTTTCTTTTTTTTCGACAAAAAAATCGATTTTTCGCTGACCGCTGTTTCATATTCTTCAAAGTGTTGAGAATATGTGTGCTAAATTTCAAATTAAAATTCTCAAAAATGGCAAAGTTATAAGCGATTTTATACCTGCGTGTCGACTCGCGGTTGCCGCGCGCTCGTTGTCACACGGCAGGGGTCGGCGCGCCCGACAGCTGCCCGAATCTGTTGCTCGGCGGACCATAAAAATAACGGGACAGCATACAATAGGCATTTAATTCAATGAAGGACGAGTCCTAACGGTCGTACGAGATCGAAATATTCGGTGGAGAGTCGCTCAGTCTCGAACGAGAGTTTACTGGTAACAGACGTATATATCATGGATCGAAAACAGGGAAGTGATACTCATAGTCGTGCTGCTAGACCGAAAAAAAGGAAATTTGTTGGGAATATTCACACCCGAGAAACGGAAACGACGTTTGCAAGTACGTCGGCCCAGAAACTGTCGACAGCGGAAGACAAAGAAATAATTACGGACCCGGGTCATGGATATCGCATTATCGCGTTTCTATCGGTTTTCTCTGCATTCTCGCAACTCGTAGTATGTCAGGAATGCAAAGGACCGATCAAATTTGGCGAATCCAGTTCTCGCGGCTTGGGTTTTAAAATAGTTGTGCAGTGCAAGTGTCGTGTGCAATATATTAACGAGTAAGGCCACTGTAACGGCCAAAAAAAAAAGGTTTTTTCACTAATTTTTTGCTCCCGAAATTGAAGGTATTTGAAAAAAAACTTTTAATGGTGTTATCGGGCATACATTAAACTTTATTATAAAATTTTTTTACAGTAAAAAAAAAACAAAATGGCGGATCCACAGCTATCTTCCCGGGACATGTTTTGCTTCCAGGGCTCCGCGGTACGCAGCACCACTGGTGCACTTTTGAATCTAGAACAAAAAAAAAACCATTAATCTAGAGGGCTATAGCTAGAGAATGTCGATCGGATTTTAAAAAGTGTCAATTTTTGTGGATTTGGCGTGCGTTTGAAAAAAAAATTGATTTTTGACGAAAAAAACGGCAAGTTTTTTGTTAATAAAAAATCAATAAATAAAGTTCTTGAAAATTCCGATCGACATGCTCAAGATAATGTAAATGTTCACATCTGGTTAAAATTTCAAGTAAAAAAAATGAAAATTGTTCGAGTTATGCTGCGTGCCATTTTGAAAAACCATGTTTCGAGAAAAACGCGTTTAAAGTTTTGTGAATAGTTTTTTATTGGAAAAAATTAAAAAAAGAAGTTAAAAAAATTTTTTACCGTTAGTCTGCAATCCCAGCACCATACATTTGTCCTTCGATAGCCAAATTTTCGTCTTCTTCGTCTTCCCTGGTTGATTTTTGGAGCGCGCGCGCACTTTTGGCCGCGTCGCTCAGAGATGTCTCCGCGTGCGTGATGCGTTTGGCGTCGGCTTCGATGCAGAAATTATATAACTGTACACCAATTTCCACCTCCAACATCTTGAATATTTGCAAGACGTTGGTAAGGCCGCCATTGAATATGCAAACAGCGATATCCGTCGCAATATCTAGTACAGTTTTTCCGCTTGAGGATGATTTGGGGGCCAAACTCCAAACGGTAGCGTTGAAACTTTCGTTATTGTTTTGAGTATAGGCCCCCAAGCAACGCTCCAGCAACTCGTCCCGGCTCAATTCCATGTAGATGGGTTTGATGGCTTGATAAACCTCCTCACTCATTGGCTGATTGTGATGATACGCATCCAAGGCATTTTCTGCTTTCGCTTTCTTCCAACTGCACCAATTCTCCGAACATTTTTCGTGCTGAGGCTTTTCGTCCGTTGACATTTTGTGAAAAAGGGTTGCCCAGATCTCATTTTTCATATTTTTTATGGAATCGGAATTTCGACGGATTGCTAAGCCGTAATAAATGCTTAGTTCGTCAATCAATTTTGCAGTGAGTTTTCCTCTTCCCCCGAGACATTTTGTTCCTTTTTTTAAGTTTCTCAATCGAGTGCCCATTCTTTTTTGCACGTGATCTATGCACTCTTTTTTTTTAACATCAACATTTTCATAAGGCTTCGAATCCACGATGCCTTTGAAAGTTTTGGAATCGCCATCTCCGATATAATTGCAGTCGTTTCGGAGCAAGTTTTGACACGCTTGGCGGCGACCTTCATTTCCTAAGAACAACAAATTTTTTTTCGCACAGGACCTTTTTTTTCTTATTCTAGAGGGTTTAAACTATTTTTTAAGCCAATAAAAAAAAATCGATTTTTCAAAAAATTTACAGTGGCCTTACCCCTTAATTCCTGTCCTCTCGTCGATGACAAATCGTGTGAGATAAACCGGAGAATGGTTTTTGTGATGAGACTATTGGGAGTAGGCAGAGAGGGTATACATTTATTTTGTGGCTTGATGGATATATCCCAAGGTTTCAGCACAACCTTGTACTATGCCTCCTTGGAGAACATTTACAGTGGAGCCAAAGCTGTATGGGAGCTGTGTGCGAAAAAGGCAGTGAAAGAAGAGAAAGCGAAGAATGCTGAGCACGGAAATCCAGGGACAGATATTTCTGTGTCGGGAGACGGAACATGGAAAAACCGAGGATATAGTTCCTTGTTTGGAATCACGACACTCATCGGCAAATATTCAAGCAAAGTGGTTGACCTTGTCGTGAAATCGTCTTACTGTCACGCTTGTAAATGGTGGTAATCAAAATCCGGTACCGAAGAATACGACGATTGGTTCGAAGAACACAGCAGTGAATGTACGGCAAATCACGATGGGTCAGCTGGAAAGATGGAAGTTGACGCGATCAAAGACATGTTCCGACGATCTTGGGAAATGCATGAAGTGCGGTACGCGAAATACATCGGCGATGGTGACACGAAAACATTCAAAGCCTTGTTGGAAGACAAACCTTACGGCGATGATTTGATCGTGAAGAAAAAGGAATGCGTCGGGCACGCTGAGAAGCGTACGGGCTCGCGACTGAGAAATGTGAAAAAATCGAAAAAACTTGGAGGAAAAGGAAAATTACCCGATAAATTGATAAAAGAATTAACAATTTTCTACGGTTTGGCTATCAGAAGACATCCAGACTCTGTTGATGAGATGTACAATGCTGTCTGGGCAACGTTCTACCACAAGATTTCGAAGAATGAAAATCCTCAGCATATGTACTGTCCCGCGGGGTTACAAAGCTGGTGCAAATGGCGCATTGCCGAAGCCGAAAAAACTCTGGACGAATTTGATCACGAAGCTTCACTGCATAAAGACGTCGCGAATGCTATTAAGCCGATTTACATTGATTTGTCATCGAGAGACTTGCTGGAAAGGTGTTTAGGTGGCGATACTCAAAACAACAACGAAAGCTTCAACGCAACCGTTCGGCGATTCGCACCTAAGCACCTTCACTGTGGCGCGAAAACGATCGACATCGCGGCTTGTTTGGCCGCAGGGATTTTTAACGAAGGCTTTACAGCAGTCCTTAAAACAATGACGACGATTGGAATCGTCGTTGGCCAGCAAGCATCAATATTCGTCGATGCGCGAGATTAGCAGCGGATAGAGAGGTCAACGAGACGCAGCCTCGAAGCAACGAAAGAGGCTCGAACAAGACGCAGAAGCGAAACTGCTTCACTGAATGAGTTGTTCGAAGCCGAGGAAGGCATCCTGTATGGCCCTGACATAGAAGATTAGATTAAAAATACTGTAAGTACTTGATATGTCCCATAATCTGTACTCATAACTTTAAACGCGTTTTCCTCGAAACAGCTTTTTCACAACTGGTGTGCACGATTTCTCAAAAACTATGCAACCGATTGCCTTCAAATTTGGACAGAATGCTCAGCTGACATCCTTTTATCGTTTGATGAAGCAAAAAAGCAATACGTTTAATAGTTTTTTATTTATAACAAAAAATCGATCAATTTTTTTCGAAAAATCGATACTTCAAGTTCAAAACGTCACCAAATCGTCAATTTTTTTCCCCCTTCATCGAACGATAGCTATATATGTCTAAAGTAAAATGCTTTTTGGGTTTTTGTTGCAGGATGAACGTGAAGGCTGTAATCGCGCACACCATCAAAAAAGGACCATCGCGCGTCGAGGGGGGTGGGAGGCGGATTTTTTGGTGAAATTGTTTAAAATTTTTTTTGTATGTAGTAAACAGATCAATAAAACTATATGCCAAGTTTCACAAGTTTTCCGTTGTATACTTTCTTCACAAAAAAATTCCCACAAAGCGGTAAATTTTGTGAAAAAAAAGAAAATCTCCCCTTAAAACAAATTGTTTCGTTTGCGTGAAGTATCTGACTACTTCCCACACATGTTTTCACGTGCACTAGAATTTTCCACTATGACAAAAATATATTGTACAGCAACAAATAGGTAAGGGATGTGCGATGAGACTGCTCGATTGTTCTATGGCAGGGTTTCCCAACTCGTGGTCTGCGAGCATGTCCCAAGGGGTCTGCGGACAACACGAATAGACATACAAAAGTAAAGACCGCGGCCCAGGTGGTTCGCCGTTAAAGCGTCGAGGGAGTCAGGAGCTGAAGCTTCTGGCTACTTTTCGTATGTGTTTCTATGTGTACTAACACTCTGCACTACTTTTAAAAAAAGATTAGGCTACCATAAGTCACCAAGAGACAAGAGATAAGGCTGCTCGATTGCTGTGCCATGCAGCTTCCATAATAAAAGTATTTCTCGCCTCTAAACCACCTGGCTACTTCTCAGACATGTATATATGTTTACTAAGTGTTCTTTAGTAATGCTAAAACAAATCTCACATTACAATCAGTCATCAAGGGATAAGAGGTGACACTGCTCGATCGGTCTACGGTACTGTTTTAATTTTAAAAACTGTCCCGTGCCTCTGAAGCTATGGCTAATTCAGACATGTATTTTCATAGGAACTAGCTTTCCCTTGTACTGTGAAAAAAATATTAGACGACAAAAAGTCGTCAAGGGATGAGGGGTGACCTGCAGGATTGTTGTAGGGGGCAGGCTTTCACCAAAAAAAAATCTTTTGGGCCTCTGAAGCGTCTGGCTACTTCTGAGACATGGTTTTTTGCTCCCTAGAACACTCCAGTACTGTGAACAAAACTACTAAACAGCAACGAGTCATCAAGGAATGAGAGGTGACGCTGTTCGACGAGTGTCCGGTGGAGTTTCAACAAAAAACATGGTTTTGCCTATCTGAAGCTTCCAATCACTTCTCACATATGTTTTTATGTTCAATACCTTTCTACATTACTTCGAAAAAAATATTGGACGACAATCAATCGGCAAAGGATGAGAGGTGTGTGTTGTATCCCCGGCTCCAAAACTCGGGATAGGTATTTTTTGCGATCGTTGCGAAATTAAGAGTTGGAACTCAAGTTCGTTGAATAGGAATATAAGTTTATTACTGGGCTGGTCTTATAATGGAATTTACAGTGTGTCGGTCGTACCTTAGGACCGAACCGTTCAAAACCCGACCAAGGACTGACTACTCCCTGGTAACTTCTCTTAATTGTCGACTCTGGTTGTCGCAATTTGCCCTAGATCGAACATCATCCGATGCTTCGTCAGGACGTGTCGCAAAGTGTCTTTTTGACGTTTGCATTTTGGCAAAAGTGTGACTCTTTCGCAAGGAGGATGCGAAACGGTCTGGAATGCCGTTTCGCAAATACTTTCTCGACCGTTCGGTCGTTTCTTTGTACTGCGTAAATTGGCGGATACAACATCTCTATGGCGGAAACAGACAAGGAGAAAACCGCTTTCTCCACTCGTCTTGGACATTACGAGTACAACCGAAGGCCATTTGGATTAAAAAACGCCCCACCAACCTTTCAAAGGTTGATGGACGCTGTACTTGCTGGATTCCAGGGATTAAAATGCTACGTATATCTCGACGATATAGTAGTGTACGGGTCATCGTTCGAAGAACATATCAAAAGGCTGACAGAAGTATTCGATCGACTGAGGGAAGCCCAATTAAGGGAGGCTTTGTCCTTGGAGTGCCATATTTCAGGTGTTTACATTTTATTTTTTTTTAAGGAAATGAGTAAAGCTTTTTGAGTGCAGTTTTTTCTTGCTTCTATTCATGATATACAGAACGTTAAAACATTTTTTTTTTTCGAAAAAAAACCAAAATGGCGGCCGTTGCAGCTGCGCGAAAACAACTCCTCAAATCGCGGGTGGTAAACGGCTGACATCACTCCCCCTTTTTGTTGATCTGAAACACAAATTTAAACCATATTATCAATCTATGACCCTTTGGTCATGGAATGACGGATGGGTTTTTCGTTTAGTACAAATTTCGGAAAATGGCGGCAATTTAAAAAAAATCGAATTTTCGCGTTTTTTTCGCATAAAAAGATAAATAATAAATGCAAAAATGTATCTATCAGAAAAACGATCCGTCATTCCGTGAAGACATATTTTCTGAGTATGCTCTCCAAATTTCAGGTCGAGATGTTAATTACAGCGGTCAGGAGAATGTCAGCCATTTTTGAAAACGTGTTTTCAAGAAAAACGCGTTCAAAGTTCTGTAATGTATTTACATAAATGTGTTTATAATTACCGGTAATCGGCAATGCCTGGTCCATAGAGGCATCCCTCCTCTTCTTCTAGCTGCTCATGTTGAGCCGTTAACATCTCCCGCTGCTCAATCAAGGACAAAGTCTCCGTTAAAGGTTCAACCTAGGCAATGTCGATTTCTGCGAAAGGAAACCCAGTACTTGGGACACATTATAACCGAGGTGGGAGTTAAACCCGATCCGGAAAAAATAGAGGCTGTACAACGATTTCCAGCCCCAAAAAACATAAAAGAAGTCCAATCGTTCTTTGGACCAGCTGGATATTATAGAAAATTTAACCAGGATTTTTAAAAAATTGCAAAGCCGATAACGGAACTGATCAAAAAGGAAAACAAATTCGTTGGGAGCGAAACTTGCAAACAGGCGTTCCAAAAATTAAAGGAAACACTCGGCACAGCACCGATTCTGCAATATCCAGATTTTAAGAAACCTTTCGTGGTAACAACAAATGCCTCTGACAAGGCAATTGGCGCGATCTTATCGCAAGGAAAAATTGGAGAAGATCTGAGAGAAGATCTACCTATCTGTTACGCTAGTCGTACTCTCAATAAGGCAGAAATGAGTTATTCTACAACTGAAGAGGAAAAGCTAGCAATTATTTGGGCAGTAGCGCAATTCAGACCATACATTTACGGAACAAAATTCAACATCGTGCCGGATCGCAAGCCCCTCGCTTGGTTTTACAACGTAAAAGATCCAGAATCACGACTGATGCGCTGGAGAATAAAGATAGAGGAGTTCAAATATACCATCGAGTATAAGGCTGGCAAGAAGAACACGAATGCGGATGCGTTAAGCCGTATGTATATATTAATGCTGACGCGGCAAGCATCCGAGGCGGTGGTAGGTCACAAGGACACAGAGAAGCGTGGTAGAGGAAGGCCGCGGAAGGCTTCCGGCTCCGCGCCCCCGCCGCCAGCGTCAACAGACCCGAGCCATGATGGCCGCGGTCAGCTGACGAAAAACATTGCAGCCCACTAGCAGAGAACGCCCACGCGAGACGACAGAGGTCCGCGCGAGATAGACCGAAACGCCCCTCTGCCAGAGAGAGCGAACCAGGTGGCAAGCCCGAGCGAAAAAGAGAAAGAAAAACGGAACGACTCGAGCGAGAGTGAGACAACAAGCGACAGTGAAACGGAGACGGAAATAGAATATCAAGAATGCCCGAGTGAGAAGGAGCGAGGTACAATTCTTCGACAATACAACGACACTCCTCTTGGTGGTCACACGGGAATAAAGAGAATGACAAAGAGAATAAAATTAAAATACAACTGGTCTGGAATAAATAAAGACATAGAGAATTACGTCAAATCATGCGATAAATGCCAGAGAGATAAAACCAGGCGGAATAAAAAGGCTCTTATAGTAACTGCTGACACAACGGAGGAACCATTCGACAAAGGTGCAGTCGATATAGTAGGTCCCTTACCTGAGACCGAAGCAGGAAATAAATACGTCCTGACTTTCCAAGATGTATTAACCAAATATAGTGCAGCTATACCGTTAAGAAATCAAGAAGCTAAGGAAGTAGCCAAGCGATTTGCAACTCAAGTTGTTTGCAAATACGGCACTCCAAAATAAGTCTTATCCGAGCAGGGAACAAATTTC
The DNA here is from genome assembly GCA_951751655.1 of Ophion costatus. Lineage (NCBI taxonomy): Eukaryota > Metazoa > Arthropoda > Insecta > Hymenoptera > Ichneumonidae > Ophion > Ophion costatus. The sequence continues at coordinate 13,197,775 of OX632364.1, forward strand.
CTAAGCGAAACATTCAAGGAAATGTGTCAATTGTTCCGCATCAAGAAAATTCAAACGACGGCATATCATCCACAATCAAATGGAGCATTGGAACGTTCATATCGTTGACTCGCTGAATACCTGAAATCCTTCATAAAAGAGGATCAAACGGATTGGGACGAATGGCTGCCATACGCAATGTTCACGTATAATACGACTCCACACACAGCTACGGGATTTACACCGTATGAATTAGTGTTTGGAAAGGTAGCCGACTTACCGACGGCGCTTAAAGAAGCACTATGAAAGACGTACTCGTGCGACAATTATGTCTCCGAGTTACGCGAACGGCGTTGAGCCACATGGCACGTGGCGAAAGAACGTTTGGAAAAAGGAAAAGAAAGGGTAAAGGAGGGGCATGATACCACTACTGGTACGGTAGAGTACCGCCCCGGTGACCGAGTCCTCCTTCACGACACTACTATATGCCGAGGCCGATCAGCTAAGCTGTCCCCTAAGTGGACAGGGCCTTACGTCGTACGCAGCAAAGACTCCGAGGTGAACTACACTATCGGCCGTGGACGCAAGGCTGTGCGGGTGCACGTGGACCGCATCAAGCCCTACATTGCCCACTAACCGATGGAGTAGATATTTTATCGCGGGGCCATGGGGCCGAACCGCGGTATACCCCATCACTCGCTTCCGAGCGAGGAGTAAGCGGCGAGCACCGCCATTGGTGCGTGCATGAGCGGCGTATCACACGCGCACCCCCAAAGAAAAAAAAATTATATTAATAAAATACGTCACGTGGCAAAGACCTGGAAAAAAAGGCGAAGCGCGCGGGGGACAATAAAAAAAACATACAAGAATAAAAATAAATAATGAAACGAGTATATAAAAAACAAAAAAGAAAGAAAAGAATATATAAATAAATAAACAATATAAAAATAATAGGAAAAAAAGAGATTATAATATTAAAATAAGTTCTGTCGCAGAGACCTGGAAAAAAAGGGAGCGCGCGGGGAAAATTAACGAAAGAAAAAAAGATATCATTTCTTTTTTCAATATATTATTGCAATCAACTTAATGGAAAAAACACTTATAACTTATTCATGGAGGCCACATAGGCTTCCCCGCTCGGATCGGGCGCAAAGCCGGCTAAGGGCTCCAGCCCGAAAACGTCACCCGGGGTAATCGCCCCAAAGGCGGGTGAGGGCCTTCCGGAGCGCTCGCCGTCGGGACCGGACGCCCTTAGCTAGGGCGACAAAATTGCGGAGCCACGAGCCCTTCAACACTCGTCGGTCGGACGCCGCCTGCTTTACCGACTGGAAAAAAAAAGGAAGAGAGAAAGGGAAAAACCCATTGGGATCAGGAAAACACACACACACACACACACACACACACACACACACATATGAGGCATTCGAGCCCAAATGTGTACACCCGTGACCCTGACCCTCTCGGATTTCTTTGATTTTTTTTCATAGATCGCATTGAGTCTAAAATACACCCTCAAAATTTTTTTAGATTTTTCCAAACATCCCTTATTTAAAAAAAAAAATAAAAAAAAAACGCCATTTTTTTTAAATGTAAAAAAAATTTGTAAAAACCATGATAATATATAAAAATTTTCAAGCTATCACCCGTACTGGGCAGATTTTTTTTCTGTGTTTTACAAGCTATTAACATTCTCAAAACTCCAAAAAAATCTCAAATAGCTCACCTTGAGCAGATACTGAATTATTGTGGTACTCAAATTAATTTCGTTGATGATTTTCGAATAATGCAATACGAATTATAAACCTTAAAATGAGAATAATGCCTTCGTATTGCCTGAATATTGCTCTACAACATGATATAGCGTCTGAGCTTCTTAATAAGTTTTTTTCAAAATAGATATAAATAATTCTACTTGTATTACGATTAACGATAATAGTATAATTATTTAGTGGGGATTAATTGATGAGGAATATGTATTGTCGCAGTTTATGTGCGCGTGAAGGAAGTCATGTTACTTAAAGTATATTTTATTTAGATAGGAAAAAATAGTTATGAGATTGGTCGTGGCGCTGCGTGCGTTTTCCGCTTGATAACCAACGTCATCTAGTAAATAAAGAAGAGGACCAAAAACGTGAGACGATCGATCACGAATCGATATTTCCTCTCCCCGTTAAGAAAATGCCGAAGTGGCGTTGTGCAAACCAAGGTCGAAACAAAAAGTATGAGACAGAGGAATTTGCTTTGCGTGAGAGTATTGTTGTGGTACAGCAAACAAATAACCAAAAATTATTAGATCGCAGTTTTTGATGAGGTTATAAAAACGAGTAGCCGTTTATGTTTACACCAGAATTATAATTGATTTTATGAAATCAATTAACATAGCGGCTTCAAAAGTATATTATTTCTCAGATGGCGCCCCACAATTAAAATTTTTTTTAAACTTTATCAACATATATTACCATAAAGAGGATTATGGCATCAGTGCAGAGTGGCATTATTTTCCAACAGCTCACGGTAAAGGTGCTTGTGATGGTGTAGGGGGCACCGTAAAACGATTAGTCGCCCGTGCCAGTTTGCAGTTGCCACCTGATCACCAAATAATAACTCTGCAAGGACTTTTCGAGTGGGCTTCACGATCGAACAATCTTCCCAATATTACAGTGAAATTTTCACCTGAAGGCCGGTACAATGAAGCAAAAATATTATTGGAAAGTCGATTCATCAATAGCAAGCGCATACCGGGAACGCAAAAACTGCACAGCATAATTCCTCCGTATCGTATAAAATTCGAAAACATAACTGAAAACTTTCCAGATTATTGGATTTTAACTGTGAATTTTTGTATCTATGTTCTCATGGCAATAAATGGAATAGGTCGTTTTTCAATAGGTTAATAAAGATGCTGGTAATGTTTTCAATTTATGGCCGGTACTTCCTATTTCATTATTCGAAAATCATCAACGAAATTAATTTGAGTGCCAAAATAATACAGAGTCTGCTCAAGGTGAGCTGTTTGAGATTTTTTTGGAATTTTAAGAAAGTTAATAGCTTGTAAAACAGAAAAAAAATCTGCCCACAACAGGTGATAGCTTGAAAATTTTTATACATTATCACGGTTTTTACAGATTTTTTTTACATAAAAAAATGGCGTTTTATTCTTTAAAAAAACTTTTTTTTAAAATAAGTGATGTTTGGAAAAATCTAAAAAAATGTTGAGGGTGTATTTGAGACTCAATGCGATCATATGAAAAAAATCAAAGAAATCCGAGAGGGTCAGGGTCACGGGTTTACACATTTGGGCTGGAATACCTCATATATTTATATATATATATATATATATATATATTTCTGAATACTCACTAATAAGAGGTCGAAACCCTGGCTCCAGAACGTCAACTCGGCGCCATGACTGAAAGCGATATCTATTCTGAAAATGAACGAAAAGTAAAACACATTTTTGAAAAGGAATAAAAGCGATGAAACAAAAAAAGAAAACAGAGACAAATACTCACTCGATTTCTACGGATGACCTCTCGTAAAAGAAGGTAGATTGATCGATGTAGCCCCGACAGGATAGCGGAGCTATTTGAACCCAAAAAACTCTCCCCACTTTCTCAGTAATTGCACGCGGCACCAAACCATACCAAGCGCAGTGCACCTCCAAGGCCAGCTAATCGAGCTGACCCTGCATTAGGAGACCCGCATGGTCCCTGACCGCGACGCTGTCGAAGCATGGCCAAAATTCGCGTATTAGTAGAATGAGATACAATAGAGAGAGAGGAAATCGCAAAGTAAGCAAAAAACGAGTATTCGAACTCGCAAGAAAAAAGTATCGCACGTACAAATAGGGAAGCAAGCAAAACAAATAATAAAAAATAAAAAATAAAAAATATGAAAATGAAATGGCAAACCTTTTTGCAGGTTATTAATCTCAACAGTTGGGACGACAGAAGGGATTAACGAAAGATAGGAAAATACAGAATTCCACGCAACTCAATTTTCCACGACTCCAGAAATTTATTACGAGGAAATGGGAAAACTACATACGATCAAAGCAATATGGAAACTAGTAATCCGCATGGATCTTCTGCCAATAGCAAATATAAAAGAGTATTAGGGAAAAGCTAGGAATACTATTAGAATTATGTCAATCGATGCCAGAGGACAAGCTATGTGCTCTCGTAACGAACTCCCTCGAAACTATGAAAAGAAAAATAAATTCCGAAATGCAATCCATTTACGATATAACAGGCACAAAAGCTAGAATAAATACAAGAGGACTAATAGACGGATTAGGTTCTATCATAAAATCCATAACTGGTAATTTGGACGCACATGATGCAATAAAAATCGAAAGGCAAATCACGGCGATAACGAAAAAACAAGAAACGACAGAAGATGCATTTTTTAAAAATTTGCAGATCCAGCAAATTACACTGGAAATGTTCAATCGCACAACGAACTGCCTTGCGGCAAACGAAGAAACATTAAGCCACTTAATAAACGATTTACATTATGGAATGAAAAATCTCGTAATATATATTTTAACTCGCCAACAATTGGACGAGAAATTAACACCTATTAGCGTAATAATCGAATCCTTATTAAACGACATACGTCAAGTATCTAACTTTTTAGTAGCCTTGCCAAAAGAAATCGTTAATCGTACAATATTGCCGCCTCTATGCGTATCTAATAGAAGCATTACCAAATCTACCAAAAGGACTGAATTTTCCGACAAAAATACGTCCAGAAAAAATTAACGAATTACTGGAAATTTCCGAATTAGGTGCATACAGTATGCAAAATACACTCACCGTTGTGGTAAAAGTTCCATTGATCAACAACAACGAGTTCAATGTGAATAAAGTATATCCTCTACCCGTAAGAGTAGAAAAAGACACGTTTCGATTCATAGAAACGACCGTCAAAAATATTATAATCGATAGAGAGCGTCGAGAATATCTGTCATTCTCCGAAAACGAATTATCCAAATGTAAACGACAAAATTATCAATATTACTGTCATCCAAAAAACGCGAGACAAATAATACGATCAGGAATGCCATGCGATTTATCGATATTTTTAGGAAAAGACTCCGAAAAGCGAATTGTACACATCGTTTAGTTAAATTAGAAAATTCTTTGGTCATTGCCTTGGAACAAGAAGGGCAATGGATATATGTAGTTCTAGAGACAGTAGCTCTCACGGTAAACTGTAAAAACTCATGCGACAATTACTGGAACAGAATTATTGGCTTTGGATGGGAAATGTTCCGTCACCTCCACAGATTTTAAGATTGGAAATTTCAAGGAAACTGTACACGAAAAATTCCTACAATTTTTACCGCCATTCAATCTATCCTTTCTGACTACAGAAAACGAAATACTTCAACCTTTAATATTGGAAAATATTCCTCATACGATAATTAATGATCCATACGAAGTTAACAAAATTGGCGAACGAATCGAAATATTGAAAACAAAGCTAAACAAAAACTACGAAAAAAGCGGAATGATTTTTTTCGTAGGAATCGCATATCGAAATAAATAAATGAAATGTAATGATGTACCTGTAAGAGGCTAAGAAAACTGTGAATTGGATACTTAGACTTTTTGGTTAGCGATTTTTGGCGATTACTAAGGTGTTTCTTCGTAGGATATTCCTTTAAAGGTCTCATCATCTTTATGGCACTGGTTTATAGCTTTATATATTTATATTTTTATTTCACTTTTATTAGCGTTATTAGCATTATTAGCATTATTGTTATTATTACTAT